>JAIPRM010005238.1:0-20944 GCA_025469315.1 Stegophylla sp. TES_Ste_2020 | reverse complement strand
ATTCTGAACGAAGGAAGTTAATAATATAAGAAAAAAAAAATGTTTGAAAAATGTCCAAAATTTTTTTTCACATTTTCAAAATTTTCTTGCGCCAAAATCTTTTTTATAGGATTTTCTATCTTTGTTTAAATTTTCATAAAATTCGGATCAAAAAATTATAGTTTCCGAGTCGTTTTTGTCAAATTTTGGGTAGTTTTTTCCAAAAAAAAAACATTGAAGAATTGAGAAATTTAAAAAATGACCTCTCTAAAATACAATCTAGAGGCGAATCGGGTTTCAAAAAGTTATTGATTGAGACTTTTGGACAAGTATTTCTATACGAAAAGTTGTACACAGAAAAAATAAATAAATAAAAAATAAACATCATTGTAAAAACACTAGCTTCTTCACTTCGCTCAGAATCTAAAAAATAATAATAATAATATTTATAAATCATACATATAATGCCATTTTATACTAATTATTTTTAAACATTATGTCATTATAGCCCTCGTTTTCGATATACTGATTGAGCCTTTTCGGTAATTTTCTATGACTCTTCGGGTCATTTCGGGCGGAATAGCAGCAATTTTCTGGGTTATTACCTTCAGAACTTCCAAAGTTTGTGGGCGATTTTGGTACACCTGGGCTTTTAGATGTCCCCTGAGAAAAAAATCGCATGGGTTCAAATCTGGTGAACGTGGCGGTCACCCGATGTCACCTCGCAAGGAGACAATATGCCCAGGAAACATTTCTCGCAGAATGCCCAGTGAACGACGAGCTGTTGCACCATCTTGTTGAAACCACACATTTTGTTGTCCATACTCATGAAATAAATCGTTCAATTTTGGCCGAAGAAAGTGCTCAAGCATCTCACAATAACGATTAGAAGTCACTGTTACAGTAGCACTATCTTCTTCAAAGAAGTACGGACCTCACACACCAAACGTGAAAATGGCACACCAAATTGTAACCTTTGGAATGTGGAGTGGTCGCTGGTAAAGTTCTTGAGGATTCTGTTCAGACCAGCATCGAAAGTTTTGTTTGTTTATACCGTACCTGACAATTGAAAATGTGCCTCGTCTCCGTAAAAAGCAAAATATCTGTACGAGGAACATTCCGAAGGAGATCCCGACACAATTTTACACGGGTTTCCAATCTCTTGAAAAAAAATTCTTGAGTGACCACAATTTTGTATGGGTGCATTTTAAGATCTCGGTGCAGAATCCTCCGAACACAGCGATCGGATAAGTGTAAAGCAGCCGCGTGTTTCTGTGCCCGAACGCTGTGGAAATCGCTCGATTGAATTCACCTCCCAGCGCAGCTACATTTTCCAGTCTCTAGTTCAGTCCGAGGTTGGCCCGTCGATTTTCTTTTTCGTGCGGAACTTGTTTGCCTAAAATTCAATACCCAATTATGTATTGTTTTGCTATCGGGTAAGGGATCATATCGATTGAGCGCGAACCGAATACGAAAGGCACGCTGGGTCGGTAGTATCGGTGAACCGCCATTTTTAATAAATTCCTCGACAACACAAACGCACGATGCTCTTCCGATCAAGCCGTTATAAATACTAAGAATGGCATCGATAAAGCTTTCTGTCGATGTAGATATCACTGATGTGCCATCGCCTAAACCCACAGGGCACCGGTCCAATGTGCCGACCTACACATACATTTTCGGCCCAGTGTGCGACCTACATAATATATAGCACATTGGACCGGTGCCTTGATTTCGTTTGAAATTTTCAAGAAATATCCTTATTGTTATGTATTGTATAAACGCACTAAAAAAAGAATTTTTCGAAATTCGCATTTTAAACGGTCAAAACAGCATTACGGTGGTTAATTTATAAACGGTGTGCGAGGCTCGCGTTGCATTTGCGGCCGGCGGCGACCAGCCATGGCCACCCGATCTTCGGCTTCCATCATGTCACACCGCCGACTGGTGTGCTTAATTCCGAACTGATCACGGAACTTCCCAAACCCACCACCAACTACTTTACCGACACACTGTGCATGAGCCGTGAAAGTTCGTACACTGTACGTTTTTCTCCGAGTTTTAGAGAGTTGTAGAAAAAAAAATCGTTGCACGCGATCCCAGACCTTTCATGGAACCCCGATGGCGACAACGCGGTAGTCAAAGACAATAAAAACAATAATTTATAATCTATACTCTATGACATACTATATATTATTACAGTATTATTATACAGTTATATTATTACAGTTATTTTTTTTTTTTTTTTTACTTAGCTCGCGCCATGACCGTGACGCTGGATTACCCATTGGTAAAATAATATATAAATATTAACATTGATTATAAATACTAGTATTTATAATCAATGATATTAAGATTAAAAATTATCGATTCCGATCTCAAACCATTGAAGTATTAATTTAGTCTCTAATTTTTCCTATATATTACTCAATTTTAAAGAAAATTATTTATTTTACTTTTAAATGCGCTTATTAACTTAGAGCAGTGGTTCTGAATCTTTTTGAAGTCACCGCCCCCTAAAAAGAAAATATTATTTACTGTTTTGAAAGTGTATAACTGAAAACTAAACAGAAAATATAATATGTATAATTGGCTTTTTCAGAGTTAAGTTGGCTTTTAAAATCTTGACAACTTGTAGAAAGAGTTCAAGAATCAACCCCCTTAACATTTTATAATTATTAGGAGCCTAAAATATTAAGCTTCAGAACTAAGGATCTATTTTTAATCTGATGCTACCAAGTAAATTAATGTGAAGAGCAAAAAAAATATGCGATTGAAAATACTGTTTCCATATAAAAATGTTCACAAAAATACTTTTAAAGAACATCATTTATTCAAATCATAACAAAGATTCCTGACACAATTGAAAAATGTATTTATATTAACTGTTGAGGAGAAAACACAAAAAATGATGCTGAATTGAAAAAACTTCAAGGATCTTTTAATAGATGTTTTTTTACGTACATTTTTCTTGTTCGTATATTTTGGGAATAAACTTTTTTGTTCATATTTAAATTAACTATACAATATAAATATACTTATTTAATTTAAATTTCACGATGCTACACTGATAATTTTCAGTAGTAAAAACACGACCATACAAAACAAACAAAAAAGTATTAAAAGTTATTTTCGAGTAAATTTAGACTTGAGAGTATATATTCTAAATTCACAAAATGACTATTGGTTAAATTCATGGTGTGAGATATGAACATTTTTGGTGATAGGATCACAAAATAGTTATTCTATATAGATTATAGAGAATAACACTTATGAGACAACCTTATCGAGCTTTTTTAAAACATTTGAATAGACACTAGAAAAAAAAAGAAAACAAATTACCAAAAAATAAAACAGTATAATTTTTATGTAGTACCTCAAAAATATGTTTATAAATATAATTATTGTGTTATGGTACGATTAACAACTTAAACAACTTTTTTTAATACAATTAACTCTATTGTAAAAAAACCTATATGTACAGATACTGAAAAAAGTATAAATAATTGTTCAAAAAAAATCAATTTTTGTATGTTTAAATATTAAATAATTTAGTCAATGCTACACATTTCTTCAAAATTACATGTTTGAAGTTCAGTTTTGAATACTTGTTTAAATTCGTCATATGAACAAAGATTGTCTTTGCAACCTTTAATATGGATTATTCTTTCTTGGTTTAGTGTCAATATCTTAGTTTCGTTATTGTTACACCTGAATAAAACATTGATTACAAATCCATTAATCATGTAAATTGCAAAAAATTAAGTAAAATTTACTTGAATAAAACAAATGCTATATTTGAACCAAAAGCATCAATTTTTGATGTCCTCCACAACCGATTCTCCATTTCATTGTAATTGTCGTGTTTTAATTTAAATTCATCTTTATGAAGTCCTAATAATCCATATAATTTCAAAACAGTTCCTGAGTGGGTAAAGTAGAATATACCATTTTTGCTATTTAAATTTTGATCGCTGTAAACATAATGTACTTAATATTATAAAAAGCAGGACATACTTTGCACCATGGCCACATGGGCATTTTTCACTCCTTTGATAAGACTTGATAGGTATGTTAAATTTTAAAAAAACAATAAATAATTTCTTTCACAAAACAGTTTTGAGCAGAGCTTCAGTTTATTCAAGAAAAATATACTTAAAAGTTATAAAATTTATTAATATTAAAAAAAAAATATTATAAACTAAGCCAGTTTTATTCTGAGTATGCTTAACATTTTAAAAACAGTATAATCCATTAAGATTTAATTATTCATCTAGTTTATTAACCACGAATATTTCACTTAAAATGATTATAAAGACTTAAAGGAGGAAAAAAATTTAAGAATGAATTCCTACCTAAAAACTGTGAACAGGCAAAAAAAACTAAGAAAAAAAAAAAATGTTTTGAAGAGTTAAAAAAAAAATCACATAATAAACATTTTCTTTCACAAAATTATTCTTTATATTATTGTCTACTTAGATTTAAATTTTCATATTTGAAAAAAAAAAAGTTTTAAAATAATTTTTGTTAAGTTTTGGATAAGTTTTCCTAAATTTTGAAAAAAAAATTGAGAATTTTGAAAAATGACCTCTTTAATGTACCATCTAAAGTTGAATATTGTTTCAAAAAGTTGCTAATCAAAAGATTTGGATAAGTTTTACAACACATAAAAGTGCTTACAAAAATAATAATAATAATAATAATTATAATTATAAAAATGATTATAAAAACATTAGCTTTTTCGCTCCACTCAGAATCAAATATATTAAAATTAAAACAAATTCACATAAACATTACATACTCAAAATGTTCGATTGCGTTTTTTAATAAAACACATGCTTGTTTATATGTCAACTCATAATTATAACCATCTATCAGATAGTGCTTTAAATCTTCACTGTACTCCAAAAGCTGGAAAATATAATCACTATTATTTATAACATTGAAAACAGAAAAAGTAATAATTATTTAAAATAAATTACCATTAAATCAGATTTATCAAAAACTGAACACCACGGCGAAATTTTATTTTTTTCCCAAGCAGTTTCAAAAGCACAGTATGTATATATATTTTTAGCATCCTCTTAAATAAATCATTATATTCTTATATTTATTTTCACGAAGTTTGAAACAAATAAGGTATACTCACCAAATGTCAATGTGTAATCAAGTCCAAGTCTTGAGGATATATTGTTTAAAGTATTATTAACCAATACACTTTCTTTCAATTTTTGATACTCAGCTAATGCCAAAGAAGATTTTTTCACATCTTTTCTCCATTTTTGACAAACTTTATAAAACTAAGAATAAAATAAAAAGGTCTTATAATTTTACAAGTCTAATTTTATTATTATTTATGTTTTTTTGTTTACATGAACACAGTTACAAATTTAAAGTGTTAATTCAGTATAAATAATAAATATACTAAGACAGACAGTAATTACAGAAAATAATGTTATGTTAATTTTAATGATATAAAATAATCAACATTTACAATTTCACATAACCCTTGTTGGTGCAATATGTTTTATTGTTGATTTACCTAATAATTAATAACAATAATATGAACAAGAAATTCTTAATGACGTTTAGTAGTAGTAAAATATACATATATGGAAATTTTAATATTAGAGAATAAAATAAAATTAACTCACTCTTATTAATGGGTCTTTATCTAATGGTTCTTCAAATAATACTTTCTTAGCCTCATTACGGCCAAATAAACCAATAGCAAATTGTTCAGCACTTTTTCTAGTTCTTTGAGTATCAGTGAATCTGAACTATAAAAATGTATCAGTAAGTGATGATTATGTTATCAAAAAAACAACAGGTTAACTTTACCAAAAAATTTGTATTTTCATAAGGTTGATTTAATAAAAGTGGAAATCTAAGTTGCATCCGTTCTGCAATAGCTAAAAGTTCATCTTCTCCCTCTTTTGTCAATCTCTTTTGATAATCTAATTCTTTATGAGGAGTCCACGATTTTATTTCATTTTCATTGCACAATGTGGCTAGATAAAATTAATACCATTTATTATTTACTTATGTTTAAACTTTACAATCTTAAAGTTAAATTGGAGTAGGGCCATTTTAATTTTGATTGCATACTATTAGCACAGAATCTGACTAATCTAATCTTGAATTTACACTCGGAAACTACCTATATTTACCAAACTTAATGACAATTTAATCATAGATAGACAATAATATGAGAATTATTTACACGTAAGAAAATGTTGAAATGTGACTTTAATTAGGACATTTTTTCTAACACTTTTTTTTCTTATCAAAATTTTTTTATTTTAAGTAAAATTGTCTTTTTTTTTCTTTTTTTATTTATTGGAAAAAAATTAAAGTAAAGCAGAATTAAGAGATATGAATTAAAGGATAGATAAGTGAAGTGTAGACAAGAAAACCAGACATACTTTGCACCACGAGTATTCTTTGCTCCTTGGGTCAGATCCTTTTGGCGGGTATGTTGAAAATGAAAATTATTATTGTTCTTTACATAATTAACTTTCTTTCCTCAGAATCGTATTACTGAAAAAATGATTTATTGTTTCTCTAAAATTCAACACACCCACCAAGAGTATCTTGACAGAGCCCACAGTGTCACGTGACATTTCATAAATGTACATCGAAAAATAAGTCTATGGCGTGATTTGAACCCGGGCTCTATGCACCAAATTGTCAATGCATTACAACCGGATCATTGCAGTTGCAGTTTACTTTTCACTCTCGTTATACCATTTACTAGGTTGATGCCCACGTTGTGCGGCTGAAGAAGCGTCCGGCGCACGCCATCGGTGTACTGAATGTATCTATAATGACACAAACAGTGTCAATCTGACCTGAGGAACTAAGAATATCTGTGGTGCAAAATATGTCTAGCTTTTTTGTCTGTACTTTACTTTTCATATTAATATTTCTAAGAATTTTTAACTTTTGTGTTTCCCCATACATTAAATTACACACACAAATCAAATTTATAATTTTTTTTATAACTTATTGAAATATAAAAACTTAACAAATAGTTTAATTAAATAGATATCAATTAATATGATTAATATTATTATTAACATGATACTTCCACAAAATAAATAAAATTTCATCTATTCTGTGATACTACAGTACAGAAACTTACATTGTATCAAATTGTTGACAATGTCATTTTGAATTTCAGGTAGTCTGTTCCTAACAAATTGATCCAATTCTTTTCCTGGTGTTCTTGTGCCATGTCTTTGAACTAGCCATATTTTCCATGGCTTACAGCCTAATAAAGATAAAAAATAACAGAATCAAATACATATTCACATTGTCCAAAGAATAAACACACAGCAATGAATATAACATATACATTATATAAGGCAAAATAAATATCAATGGTGGTTTGAAAAACTAAGTGCACACTTACCCTCAAAAGTGATAGGTTCTACATCGTGGTTGGCAACATATCTATACGCAGTTTTAGAAGCTAAATGATGAGAAAAATTACTATATATGCCATGACAGGAGTCTTTGCCTTGTATGAGGCAAATTAAATTGCACCATACCAAAGTGACTAGAAATAATATGCTGTGAACCATATCTAATGGTTTTTGTCTAAAAAAAAATGATGACTGAAGAACAAATATGTTAAATAAATGCGTGAAAAGCATTATTAACACTAGGTATTAATACCAAGTTAAAAATTACATTTTACTATTTTTATTTTTAACAGGATGACTAATGAACTAATCATACATAACTATTTTACCTTGCTGGTCGACAATAATGATATCATAAATATCGGTTTAGGTAATGTGGGCCTTATCTGGTGAGTTGCAATATTGAAATTACTATTCTATTCTTCTGAGAATTTGATTCAAATTTTTAAATGTACTTATTAGTATCACAGTATTCAACATATTTCATTATATTTTCTAAAACACATACAAACACTGTATTAAAATATGTTCCCAATATGAAATAATGCTACCATCTTAGATTCTAGATGCTTTTGAAAACTTTCAACATGAAACACTATAATATGTCATTAAAAAATCTCGGAGTTTTAAGTGCATTGAGAAATAAAATTTAGTGTGATTACTGTGATTATGTGCGACTCAATGTGGGTCGCCACTACCTTTACCTACGTAAAATTAATTATCATCTCTTGCCAAGGATTAAAAACATTGAAGATTTGTGTTTTTTACTAAAACTGGTCGAACCAGAGTAAAAATTGTATTATATTATCTTGGTCTAAAAAACGATGATAACTGTTATCATTGACTGTTTGAAAACAATGTCATTCATCATTCGTACTTTGATAAATATCTTTGAGAGTGTAAAGTTGTTAGAATATGACTTCTTAGTTTCTAAGCATTTCATAGCAAAATAAACAAGAAAAAACCAATTGTTTTTCCTGCGCTGTTATAAGCTCGTCCTGTAAGTTTTATCAATTCTACCAACGATTTATGTTTCTGTTTCTTTAATTTGTTTTATACTTACAGCGCCTGTTGATGTAAATATTAAAAAAACCTAGCTGAAGAGAATGTAGAAAGACTTTCAATGTGCACTTGGTAATCAAATAACATCGTTGTATTTTAATTGTTACTTTCAGCTGTCAAACACACCTGCACTTAATTTGATTTAATCTACACCTAACTCGTCGAACACATGATCATAATACCATGAATCGATTTATTTTCTACAACATCAACTATTCTTTGAAAAGTAGTCTTATGCATGACACAAAGAAAAAGATTTTCATGCACGAAATTAAAAACGTCAAAGGTGAGGGATGGTTGGTATGCCATATGCACATAACGTATCAATTTAGTTTTAGAGAGATAGCGGTTCAAAAGGCAGTATTTTGTAGTGTTCAATTGGTAGTTAACTGTAAAATATTATTACTTGTAAATTTAGTTATATTTTACATAATTTTGTCACGTTGTGCTGTTGTGCTTGCGACATTGAGGCCAGATCAGTAATCTTATACAATTTAAAAATATATTTATTGATTTAATTATCAGCATCTAAGAATCTAAGAATCATAAATTATTTGCGTTGATATTTTATATGCCTCGTTTATGACTGCTGTTTCTATTTTATACCTACTTTTTGCATAATAGTTAATAGTGTTATTACGTAAATTCTATTGTTCAGTGCAAATCTTTTAAGATATTTATGCTGTCAACCTGTGTTGACAAATACCTAATAGGTATATTATATTTAATCAATTATTTTTAATCTGTTAAAATAGGATAGTGATGGTTTGTTAAGGTGTCATTCACATAATCCAAAATAATTTAGATGAGAATCAATCATAATCTTAAATTTAGAAATTTGTGGAGAGGAAGTTTTTAGTTACTTAAAATATTAATGATTTAAGTACAACCCTTTATGTATAATAATGTTGTTTATATTACTAATTTAAAGAGAAGTATATAAATAACTCTGAAGCAGTGGCAAAGGGAGTATAAAACATGTAATTTCGACCCCTTAAATGAAATGTAGATAAACTTTAACAATAAGGAAAATTTTTAGTAATTTTTGATTACTTTATATTAATTATTTATTTTTTGATAATAAATAAAAAATACACACTTTATTGAAATTTAAACAAGTTATTTGATTATTTAATAACATTATTGACACCTCAGTCTGTGACTTCTATAAAACTTAGAAGTAAATAATCAATGTATAATAATACATTGTGACCATGGTTTCAAGAAAACAGTTGAAACTTGAATATAATTTTGAATTATCAAATGTGATGTCAGGATTATTATTTTAAATTTAAATTGTTTATCCATTTGATGATTAAACATGCTACAAAAAAAGAACAATACATAATTTACCAAACTGAAAGTAAATTAAAAATTTGATAGGGTATACAGTGAGATATTTTGCATTATGAAATACAGTAAAAACATGAAACATTCAATAACTTTATTATTAATTAATTATAATTAATTATGGTTAATTATGATAAATAAGATCAAATTTAATTTTCAATTTAATATAGTCTGTTGCGTAACAGAATAAATGTGGTGAGAGTTTTTAAAGTCTCTGATATTTTGTTTATTATATTATAAGCATAGGCGCAACTAGATGGAGACTTAGGAGGACTTGAGCCCCCCCTTCCTCCAGTATTTCAAAGGCTCTTCGAAAACATGTGTTACTACATGTATAACATCTTAATTCCATGTTAAACGGTTAAAAAAAAATATGCGTATTTTATTAACAATAAAACGTTTTCATTAAAACTAAATTATACAAATACCGAATAATTTAATAAATATTCTAGGCAATAGAGTTAATTATAGTGTAAAAAATGTCTATATTTAAACAAGTATGGACTCCCCTCCCCACCCTATTTGATAAAATTCTGGTTTTGCAACTTCTAAATTTTTGTCCCTTATATATGAAAAATAGTTCTAGTGTCTCTGCTCTGAAGTCTAATATTATACAAGAGAATCAAATTAAATTTTGATCATCATTATCTAGCTTAATATTTATTTATTTGCTTAATATGATAATTATTATACTTAAAAATTATTATAATGAACAAATTATTAATATTTTTCAGGTAATTTTATTATAAAGATAGAATACAAAAAAGTTGATGGTTTATTTATATTGTATCACACAGAAGTGCCTCTAGAACACAGGGGTCATGATCTAGGATCTTTAATTGCTCAAGTTAGTGTTGAATTTGTTTGTTTTTGTTTATAATTTTTATGTATATAATTATGTGAATTATATATTCCATTCAACTTGACTTGCTAACATATTTTATTTGAATAACTATTAATTTTAGAACTTACAGAAATATTTATATAATATCTACATTTTAGATTCTGAGTAAAATAAGGAATTATAATATATTAATTTTACATTAATATTTTTTTTTTTCGTGTAATTTACCCTCTTTTGATTATCAGTTTTATTGTATCAATTTAGTACTTTAGATGGGTAATATTTTAAATGTGCCATAAATTGCATCGTGCTATAACAATGATATTAATATAATTCACAATAATAATAGCGTGAAAAACTTGCAAATTTACAGCATTTGTCTGATACAAACTTTAAAACATTTTCAAACAAATATATAGCATGTTTTATGCTAAATATTAGTTTTGGTTAACAATATCAATAATTTCATATGATATTGATATTGTGAATATTTTTGATATCAATATCCAAAAATAGTTATTTAAAATATCGGAATAATTGATTGGGATTATATAAAAGTCCTGTGTTCGTATAACTTGAAAAGCACTTTATTTTAAAAATAAAAATTCCTGTTAGCTAAAATCCTTTAAATTAGTTGAAGAAAAAGAAACTAAATATGAAGCTATAATATAACTAGTAAAAAATATATATTATTCTTTATAATAATTATATCAATTTTTGTTTCAGGAAGTTTTTGATTATTTAATTAAACATAATATTAAAACAGCAATACATTGTTCATTCCTATTAAAATTTAAGGAGAAATATTCCAATGAAGAATTGAACAAAATCATTGAGAGTATACCACCTTGTAAAAAAAATTTTATTGAATAACTAGAAGAACTCTGGTTATAGGTAATATATCTTCAAGTAATAGATTTATATTTATTAAAATTTTCCAATTTGTTTAGTTAAAACCTGACAGAAAAATACTGTATAATTATTGTTTGAGAAAATGGATTATGAACTTATTCAGTATTACCTTAGATCAAAATATTATTATAGTGCTCAATTAGTTGGCACTACGAATGAACAAACAAATCTCAATAATTCAGTTTTTCAACTCTATTATGGACTTTCATTTGTGCTTCAAAATAAATTATCAAATGGATTGACAATACTTGATCCTCTGATCAAAATTACCGACATTGGATTAGCATCAACATTGGTTATGATCCATACTCATAAAAAGTTCGAGGTATCATAATCAAAAAAAAAAAATAAAAAAGGAAGAAGCTTGTTGTTATTATTTTAATTTTAAATGTGAAATTAATTTTACACAGGTTCCAGATATGAATGCAATTAATATGTTAGAGCAAACTGTCAATGAATTCAGCCATTCAGAAGTTGTCTTATTTCATGCTGCAAATGTTTTATTACTCTGTGATTATCCTGAAAAGGCAAAAATATATATTGATCAGCTTTTATCTGAATATCCAAGTTCAGTTGATGGATATTTGGTTAAAGGTTGGTTGGAACTTAAAGACAAGAAACTCAAAAATGCTAGAAATTGTTTCAGAGCGGTCCTATCTCAGGTGAATTATTCAAATTACATTAATTTTTAATAGCTATTTTTAGAATAATAATTTACCAATGATTTAAATATTAATGTTAATTTGTAATAGAGAAATGATTCAATTGAAGCATACCTTGGTGAAATTGCAACTTTAGAATTTACAGATGCTATTCAAATGTTGAATCAACTCATTGTTAAACTGCCAGAATTCCTACCATCCTACCTTGAAAAATTAAACTTATACATGAGCGTTCAAAATTGGCCTGAAGTTCTTGAAACTGCTGATCGTATATTAGACATAAATACAGATTGCTCATTAGCTTTAATGGTCAGTAAAACTAATTAATTAATACTTAAGTAATTTATATATTTGCATTTACAAATTGATATACTACAAAATTAAGATTTGTTATTTATTTCAGGTAAAAATTTTATATGACATAGCTATTTTGGGGAAGTATGAGGAGATACCTGAGCAGTTTTTAAAAATCCTTGAAAAATCAGAACCATGTCTACATATATATTTTCTATGGTCTTCAGCTATAGTTCGAACTTGTTGTCAACAAAAATTAATAATAAGAGAGTGTGTTCGTATTATGCATATTACTGTTGATTTAGATCCAAGTACCAATAACAAACTAGAACTTGCATATCAGATTTATATATCTGGACAGTATAAGGAAGCATTACAACTTTACAGTGATCTTACAAATGAAGAAGAACCCTTACCTAAAGCAATTGAAGGCATTGTATTGTGTCAGATTGCAATGAGTAAAATTGATGATCAAGTATGTATACATTTATATTAAAATATAAATTATCTTAGTTATGTGAAGTAAAATATTTTTGTAATGATACTAGAATCACTTTTAGGTTGAAAAACAAGTTGAATTATTAAATGAGATCAGAGGAGAGTTAAAATCAAGTGAGCTAATTTTCTTCAATGCATTTTTTTCAAAAACAAATGAAGCAAAATCGACTTTAATAAAATCAGCTATTGAGAAGCAATTTGATTTAATCACAGACTTATCATTTGGTCCAGAATACTTAATTAAACTTAATCCAAATATGATAATGTTTTTTTTGAAGTTCTTACCTGATCGCATGTATAAAGAAATTGTCTTGGAAAAGATCTTGGATGTTTGTCCAGGACTTATTGATGGTTGGTTAATGCTTGGTAATATTCAAAGTCCCAAAAGAGCTCATCAATCATTAGAAAAAGTATTAGAACTTGATCCTACAAAATCAGAAGCCCACCTAATGATAGCTAACCTTTTAATCAAACAGGTAATTACATTTTTCATTCACTGTATCTATGTAAATCTAATATTTATTATTTTCTCATTAGGATCTAATATTTACTAGTTAGTCTTTACTTACTGTTTAGTCTTTAATGATTGAATTATTTTGGATTTTTAGGGACAATTTACAAATGCTTCTAAGAGTTTGGACTTAGGTCTTAGCTATAATTTATCTATTAGTGAGTGGCCATTGTACAGTCTACTAAATGGACTTGTTCAAAAACGTTTTCAAAACAATGAAGAATGCATTCGATCTTTGGAAAATGCTTTAAATAATTTATCAAGTATTAAATATTTAATTACATGAATAATATGTCGGTAAATAATAATGACAATTATATTTAATATTTATAATATTTTAGATGAACATACACTTGAACACAGTGACTTAGCCACTTTGTTTATTACATTAAGTGAATGTTATTGTTTGGTAAATAATTTAAATAAAGCAATACAAATTGTAAATGATGCGTATAAATATTTAAAAGATACAAATTATGAAGGCGAAATTAAACTAGCTGAAGCAAAAATTGCCGTGTGTAAAAATGATTCTAAAACTGCTTTAAAATTATTAAATGCAATTCAATCAGATCAAGACATCTTTATAAAAGTTTGTTTTTATTTTCAAATTATAATCATCATATGATATTAGTTAAATTATTTATTAAATATTATTATATTTTAGGCTCAAAAATTAAAAGCTGATATTTTTATGAAAACAAACCAAGATCCTTTCGAATATGCAGAATGTTATAAAAAATTGGTTGATTCTTATCCCACTGTTGAGAATATGATTGAATTAGCAAATGCTTATTTAAAAATTCAAGTAATTTTTTTTTCTTTTAGTTTTTTATATGATATTTCAGGTAACACAGTGTTTCACTCATTGCATTAATATTTTATTTTTATTCTATTTATTTGTTTTTTAAATTCAAAATTATTTAGTTATTTTGGTTTCTATTATTATTAATTTATCGTCTATACATATGTTACATTATATACATAATTATACATTTTGGTATATTAGGAACCGGATGATGCTATTAAAGCTATAAAAAATGCACTGAGCTTAAAAAATGAACCATCAATGTTTGTAAAAGTTGCCAGAGTTTTAGTTGAAGCACATCAATATGATGAGGCTATAAAATATTACAATAAATCAGGTGCGTATAAAATAAATCAAATTCTTATATATACATTTTAATTGAAATGAAGTCATTGAAGTATTCAATTATATTTATGTTTGTGATATCATAGGTAAAGATGGAGCTGTAGAGATGGCTAATCTTTTAATCAAACTGAATCAGTGTGATATGGCAATTTTAGTTTTAAATCCACTTCCATTAGATGTTAAAATTATTCCTATGGCTAATGTATGTTTATTTTTACTTTTATACAATTATGATTAAAAGTTAGTCTAATGAAATCTCTTGTTAAAGGACCACGAAAAGAAAAAAATTATATATTTTTTTTTTATTTCAAAAGAATAGTACTTCATGTAAAAAAAATAATGGTTTAAACTAGAAATGTTTATGACTTTTCCTTTTTGTTAGTGATAAATGATACAGGCTTTTGAAATTGACGTCTGACATCATAGAATCTAATAGTGTTTATACATGCAAATATTACATCTTCAACTTTATTTACACATTATTATGAGTAAATAGCGTAATATTCAATTTATCAAGTTGCATCTTAGAGATATTTTTAAAGTTCATAATTTTCTAATTAATTAGATAATATAAAAATAAATCTTATTGTATTATAATGAACTTTAACAATAATAATTTATAGCGGCAATATAGGATACTGTGCAACAATGTCAATAGTGCGACCCAGTCTATTATTTTAATTTGTGATATTCCCAGTTTCCACAAGCACATTAATTATTTATATAATGATTTATCAAAACATTGGCTAAAATCATTATGGTTAGTATTAAATGAATCATAGTCATAAAAATGTAATTTCATACGTTCTAATTTATATGGTGATGTTCTAATTTATATGGTGATGTCATATTGATAATTTATAAAATTTATTTTCAATTACACCCGAACAACACTAAAATGGTAAATACTGATACACTCCCAGTAGAAGATGATGAAAACAAGTTTTATCAGTAAGAACTAACACTAAAAATAAATATTTTTTATCATGTATTATTGTTTATGTACACTAAAATATGAAGTCCAAAATGATTCTTGGGTTTAAATCAATAAATAAACATTATTTTTAAAGGTAATTAATTAATAATTGTATTATATTAAGTAATTTATACATTTTAATTATTAATTAAAAATAACGCTTATAACCATAGATAAATACATTTATAGTGTAATATTATGCATTGGTAATAAATGGAAGCTGCCATGCAGCTGCTGTGATAATAGATTCTGTGATGTCAGACGTTTAGTTTGGACTTCTTTTTTTCTTTAATTAAGAACTATTTTTTTTAAGAATTTGTTGTAGTTTTTCCTTTGTGGTCATTTAATAGGCATGTTAAATAAATATTCATTATTGACAAATAAATATTTTTTTACTTTTAAGCAGTTAGTTGTTACTAAAAAATATATTATAATTATATTTCTATTACCATACTGTATAGTAAATAGTAAATACCATTTTACATTTGTTGAAATAATATTATATTATATTATATCATAAACAATATTTTATAATCAATACAATGAAAAAACACTTATTTTACTACTTATAAATATACAGGGTGTTCCAATATGATTTGACAAATGAAATAACTTTTGTTCTATTTATAATTTTCATTTTTAATTTTTTAATTTTTTTTTGGAAATTATTACTGCAACATTGAGCTACTGAAAAAATGTATGATTTTATTTTAATTTTTTTAAGTTCCAAATTTTTAAATTTTAAATTTTATACTGCAATTAAAGAAAAAATTTGTAAACCTATTTTTTGAAAAATATTGGTGCTTAATTCTCTAATATAGGTTAATTCATTCATTTTCTACCATTTTATTTAAATTTGTGAATAACTGAATAATTTTGTAAATATTGAATACGTCTTGATAATGGTAATATTATGGTGTCAATTAATGATGTTATGACTTATTAAACAATATTATTAAATTATTCATTAACTTGAAAAAATCTTAGAAAATGAATGCATTAACCTTTATTACAAATGTAAGCACAGATATTTTTCTAAAAATCTTATTCACAAAATGGCTATTTTAAATTTTTTTCTAAAATGAGTATAAATTTTCAATTTTATAAAATTTGGGTCCTAAAAAAATATTACGTAATTGCTGTAGTAATAATTTTCAAAAAAAAAAAAAATAGTTAAATGTATTAATATAACAAAAGTTATTGCATTTGTCAAATTGTAGTGAGACACTGTATATAGATTAATTTGTCAAAGTTATTTTTATCAATAATTATTGCTTAAACAAATTTTATGATTTTAATGAATGCATTCATCGATTTCATTTTAATCAAGTATCAATTTTTTGGAATGATTTATTTTTACATGTATGTAGGAGATTTTGCAGCTTATAATTTTTATAGTATTTTGGTTATATTAACACATGTATACAATGCGTTTTGAATTTGTATTTTACAGGCTTTAGAAAAGAAAGGCAAATTAGAAGAAGCACTTGATTTACTAAAACAGTGTTCTTACTTAGAAAATCAAGATTTAATTACGCGGTTGAATATATTGAGACGCAGTGGTGAAATAGCTCATAAATTAAATCAAAATGAACTTGCTATTTCTTTGTACAAACAAGCAATTGTACATGTAGCTGTTGATAGTGAAGATGCAAGTTCGCTAAAAATAAGTTTAGCTAAATTGTATATGCAAGTGAGTTTAAATTATGTACTTATTGAATGCTTGTATCTTCTGGAATGATTGAATTTAGGAAGTACAATTTAATATTTTAAATTAACATTTTTGATAGAATTAAAACATAACATTTAATTATTTATAAGTAGTATTAAACACATAAATCAATACAATATTTAATAATACTATTTTATCTTGGCTGTTAAGATTTTCATATAGTTTTTTTATATAATTTCATAGTGCATATTTTTAACAAAATTCAAATTTTATGTACTTTTTACTACCTTCCATTTTTACATACACATTAAATATATTTAGATGCCAACAATTACATATTGGAAACAGTATGTTCAACAGTGTAGCAGTATGTCATTAAAAAAAAAAAATAGGAATAAGATTATAATTAGACATCTCAAAACTTAAAATTATTATTTATAATATTTTAATTCTAATTTTTCCATTTTACTGTTTTGCTATTATTGTAATACATATATAATCTCTAATGGGAAAAAATTTGTTATTAGGTTTAGTATTTATGTTCATTTTGTATATACAATATTAATTTTGAATTGTGTAATTTTATACTTCTCTCTCTGAAAACAGATACAATGTGATAGTTGTTGATAATAAAAATACTGGTTTTGTTTTATTTCACAGATAAATGACTGGAATTCTTGTGAAATGATATGTTCTTCATTGCTCAAAGATACAAATAATGATTTAGCACTTCTTATTGTAGCAGATTTATCTTTCAGAAGATGTGATTTTGTGACGGCTAAAAAGCATTTCTATAAACTTTTAGAAAAGCAACCTTCCAATTGGGCAGCGTTAGCTCGACTTGTAGAAGTTTGTCGTCGGACCGACAGTTTGAAAGAAGTGAAGACATTTATGGCAGCAGTTCCTAAGTATATAACTCAAGCTGGATTTCATTACTGTTGTGGGTTGTATCATTGGTATGGATCAAACATCAACGATGCAATGAAACATTTCAATTTGTCGAAAAGTGATGCCGAGTGGGGACAACAGGCACTACACAATATGATTCAGATTTGTTTGGATGAGGCCACATTAAATTTAAACTTAGCTAACAAGCTAATCATGGTATGAATAATATTTATGTGGTCTATTAAAATTATATTGTTTTGTATTGTTCTTCAGGAGATGAAACCTAATACACCAGAAGAGCAGAAAAATTATAAACTATTATCCACTTATGTGTTATTGGAGTCTAAAGAAAAACAATCCATAGAAAAAGCAATTACTGTTTTGAATGAACTGTCACAGGAATCGTACAAGTGAGAATATTGTATTCATTGAAATTAGTTTTACAAAAACTATTATACAAACATTTTTTTAAATCACAGTATTGCTGCGTCTTTGGGGTTGGCATTGGCTTTTGTTTATCAAAAACAAATGCAAAGGGCTAAAACTATCTTGAAACGAGTCACTTTAAAGGCAGCTTGGCAATTTGAAAATGCTGAATATTTGGAACGTAGTTGGCTGCTCATGGCTGAACTATATTTTCAATCGGGTAAGACCAGTATGTGTGTGGAATTAGTGAATAAAGTACTGGTTTACAATAAGTCATCTATCAAAGGTCTGGAGCTGTTAAGTGCAGTAGCGGAAAAGGAACAAAAATATGGTACTATTATATATTTTACATAATAATTTGTTGGCATTTAATTGTTTAATAACAATATTTTACATACATTAAGATGATGCTGTGGATTATTACAAAAGAGCTTGGGAACTAGGTGGTCAAAAATATTTCAAAATCGGATATAAACTGGCAGTGAACCTGTATAAATTAAAACTGTTCACCAAATCAGTGGAAATATGCTTTGATTTGAATCCTACTACTCCAGAACAAGTTAAATTGAAAAAAGATATAATGGATAAAGCAAGATTAAGTTTGCGATCTCGATAACAAATTTTAATAAAAATTGTTAAATGCACAATAATAATTTATTGTTTCTTTCAATATGACACTAAGTTCATCTTTATTTTATAAGAAATCACCAGTTATTGTGTATGAATTTAAATATTTTAAGAAAATATACTTGTAATAAAATAATGCTTTTAGGAACCTATTTTTTTTATTTTTATTTATTTATTTTTTTTTTTGTTATCACATTTTTATTTTTATTCTTAAAAAACTGTCTCAACACGTTAAAGTTTGTCCATAAGAGAATACAGTACCTAAATTTCATATCAATTATGAGTTGCAATATGAGTTTTTTACACATTTCGGAGAAACTACTGAAAATTTCGAAAAATGACTTCACAAAAGTACCTAAATGAGCAAAATTGTGATCCAATCAGTTGCTTGTATATATTAATAATATTATTTGCCAACTACTGCATTTCAATTGTTTATCTACTATAAAATGTAACCAAAAATTATGCTTCTTAAAATTTTACTCCCGATGATCAATCCCCGTCTTCCCTTGCCCCTATCTTAGTTCCGCCATTGAGTTTACTCATATAGGTCTTCATATATTTATATTTTTTTTTTCTATCAGTTACAGCAATTTTTAATCATTTTTAATCAATAAATAAATTTTGAAATGCAGCAAGATTAATCATTTGGTTCGAATATTTAAATGATCATAAATAATTCTGTAGAATAAAATGTTAGTATAAAGTATGTAAGAACTGTTAAACATACTCAATATAAAAGTGACAACTATAATTGTCTATAGTAAACTGATGCTCCGCTCAGAATCATTTTATTGAAGAAAAAATGTATCGTTTCTTTAAAATCCACCAAGAGTATCCTATCCGAGGTACAAAGAATACCTATGTTGTGAAGTATGTCCCGTTTTTTTTTTTTTTTTAATGGACTCTTCAAAACAAAATTCTGGCCACGTCCCTGATTAGCGGGTGCAACATATGAGTATAAACTATAATTTTAACCTTACCCCCTCCCACCACTATAAGTTGATGAATTGTAATTTCTAAGTAGGTTCTCTCATCTACTTATATTAATACTTGTATTTATTTATCCATTTTATGATTTTTTCAATCATAATATGTGATCATGACATAGTATTGACCACGGTAAGAACTGTTTATTTCTTTTTTAACATTTCTATCCTTTATTGTTTTACGAACAAGTAGTTTTTATTTTTGAAGGATTATAAAAATAAAGAATAAATGTTTCTTCCGTTTTATTCTGTATAGTACAAATATCAATAATCGATGATTACGCATAATTAATAACTATCGTTTTCAGCAAAAATCATATAGGTACGATACTACGATACGCATTTTATTCTACTTCATACCCGTCCGTCACGAATCATCTGCTGCAGGGACATATTTACCATAGAGCTAACCAGGGCTATAGCACTGGGAGGCAATTTTTTGAGGGGTGGCATAATTTCAAAAAAAAATTGTGGTTTAAAATAAATTAATTTGAATTTTTGTAAAAACATTTTTTAATAAATGATTCATATTTTTATCTAGTATAATTAGAAAAAGCCGGACATACTTCGCACGACGGGTGGTATTCTCTTGACGGGCGTATTAAATTTTAAAGAAACGATAAATCATTTCTTCAGTAAAACGATTCTGAACAAAGGAAATTAATAATATAAGAAAA
>JAIPRM010005237.1:2715-20944 GCA_025469315.1 Stegophylla sp. TES_Ste_2020 | reverse complement strand
ATGGTATGAGAAACGGACTCTGCTATTTCTTAGAGTTTTATAAACAAATATGAAAATATGGTAGATGTCTCGAGCCCTGGTTATAATGTATACGCTTGCACACGACGCGTACGATCCTTCGGTGACACGCGCTTCCCGCGGTGAAGAAACTCTGAGAAGAGAAAAAAATAAAAAGCCATGATATATAGGTATATAAATATAAAATAATAAAAGAAAAATCAATGTATAGTTATTACACTGTATATTAAATAACAAAATAAATATATAAATACCTATAATAAATAAATAAAAATAAATTCAGCCTGGAGTATTATAATAATTGTTTTTCTTTAATGACCAGTTACGATTTAAAAAAAATCGTCATCAGGTTAAGAAAATTGTCAATGAAAAGAAAAATATTTGAATAAGAAATACAATGGTCGTTTTACATAGAGAATATTATAAGAGAGATTGTTTAAAATGAACATAGATTGTACATAGATATGTTAAAAAAAGTAAATTCTATGTGTGTTTGCTACTATTATCTAAAATATATTGATATATTATATTATTTTTAAAATCTGTTTGAACATTTAAGATGTTATATTAAAATTATTTTTCTTTATTTCATTGTGTACATGTAACTGTTCTAATACCGAATTAATGTAAATGTTGTTTTGGGTAGTTAATATGTCTAAATCTTTATTTATATCGAAATTAATATTACGGTTGTTTTCTAAAACACGTTTAGCGAAATTTGAATTAGGATTATACATTTTTTCTAAATTTTATTTCTCATGTGTGTTCTTTATATCTCGTTTTGAAATTTTAATTAGTCCCAACCTATATACGATTTATCATAGTTGCATTTAAGTTTATTTTATATACCGGCATTATGAAAAGAAGATGGTAGGTAGTTTTGTGAAGTTTTTAACATTATTGTTTATATAAGTTTCATTAAATTATTGTAAGTTTTGAAGGCTAGGTACTCTAGTGTTGTTTGTATTACCGTTTAGAATGTTAGAGCAAATTTAACAAATTATTCTATTATTATTATCATCGAAGAGACTTTGGCGAAAAGCTCGCACGCGCCATATACCCACGCGTGCTACGCCGCCGCGAGGATCAATGCGCCGCCGAATTCCCACGGCATAGCGCGTTATGAGTCATCGTCGCGTTCGGCCGCGGCGACGCATCGATTCCGCGAGACGCGCACGCTCGCCGCCGCCACTGCTTCTTCCCACGTAAGCGCGTGAGAACGCGCGGCGGCGGCGGCGTACCGACCAGTGTAACGACAACCCCCGTGGCACGTTATCGTCGAGCACCCTCGTCGTCGTCATCATCGCCGCCGCCGTCCAACCACAGGTACACCGCAAAAACCCTATACGTATACCGGTCGAATTTCCGTTCCAAATTCCCCACACCCTCCCTGACGTTTCAAAAAAAAAAAAAACGACGACTTGAGTTTTATAGCAGAAGAAATATTATATCGTTTTTAATTTTTTTTTTTTTTTTGGTTTTGTTCACAGGGTTTTTTCCTCCCCTCGTTTTTTACACACAACGACTGGCCGAGGGGTTGTGTGCAGTCGGTCCGGGGACTGAATTATCCGCTACCCACCGCTTCTGCTGCTGCTGCTGCTGGAATTTAACCAGAGCACGCGACAAAATGATGCCGTCCCCGCGCACACGACGCGCCCGGACGACCGTCGTCGACGCGAAACCTCAGCGCCAGCATGTCTAGGAAATTCCGACGGTTGTACGAGACCGCGTTCGACTCGAAAATCAGCAAGTCCGACGATGACCTGCTGTCGGCCGAGAAACAGGACGCGGCCATCGCTCACCGGCTGTCCGACCAGTTGCAGCTGTCGGCCAGCACCAGTTCCGTCCAGCAGCGATGCGCCGGCGGCGACGGGATCCGCGGTCGCGGCGATGGCGGTGACGCACCGACGTCGTCCTGCGGCAAAGCGCCGCAAAAAAACCGATTGTTCCGGTTCCTGCAGTCGCACCGGAGACGCGCCACCGCCGCCGGCCGGCAGTTCTGTAGCAACAAGTCGTACCGGAGCTCGGACAGCGTGGCGACCAGCAGCAGCCTCAGCCTGGAGTCTATAACCAGCGATTCGCTGAGCTCGCACAGTTCCGAGTCGCCGCGGTGCTACGACCGGTTGTTCCACGGGCCGCACGTCCTGTCACCCATTTCGGACAAGTCGTCGCAGCAAGACTACGCGACGGCCGATGCGCTTCTGTTGCAGCAGCAACAGCAGCAACAGCAACAGCAGCAGCAGCAGCAGCAGCAGCAGCAGCAACAACAACAACTACAGCAGGACTCGGACCGCCGGCGGTCGTCCGCCGCAGCTGCGTTGCCGGCCTGCAACAGCAACAGCGGCACCAGCAAGACGAGACCGCCGCAGTCGTTGGGTCTGATCAAGCTCAACAGCGACCACCACCGCGAGCACCACGGGTCCGACAGCGGCATATCCGTGGGCTCGAAGCCGGGCGACAACTATCAGGAGGAGGAGCTGCTGGACTTGCCGTTCGACATGCCCAAACTGCGACGCAAACCGAGGCCCGCGACCGAAGTGTTCCGCGTCGACATGCCGCCGACACCGTTGCGTCAGCAGCAGTCACCGCCGCTGCCGACGACGACACAACAGCAGCTGCCGTTCGACATGCCGAAGTTGCGGAGGAAACAACAAACCGATTCTTCGGCAACGGATTGCAGCGTCGGGCTGCCGTTCGACATGCCGAAGCTCAGGAAAAGACAGATGGACAGTTGCGCCCGAGTCTTGTCGATGAACTTCGAGTTGGGAGGAGGCGGTGGCGGCGGAGATTCTTCCGGCGTGCTACAAGACCCCGGCGGCGGCGGTGAACAACCCGATGCGCTTCCGTTCGACGTCCCGAAGTCGAAAAGGACGGATTCGGACGGCGGAGAGTGCGGCAAGGCGGCGAAACCGGACAGGAGTAGTTTGTTTCTCGACGTGAAGCCCAACGGCAGCCCTGCGGCTGTCAACGCGAACAATAAACCACCGTTGAAAACCTTCCAGAACAAAAGTAAGTGTGTGTGTGTGTGTGTTATGTTTATGTTTATGTATAAATCATTGTGTACTTACATAATATATACTTTTTCTAACGTCCTGTTTTTTTTCCAGCCCGAAAAATAATAATGATTGTGATTAATTACTTTTTATTATTATTATCACCACTCGTATTGTTGTGCTCGTTTTTGTTCGAAAATCATTTCGCTCCGCGGTTGTGTGAATACTTTATAGACATAGGCGCAACTAGAGCCTAAATATAGGGGGGGGGTGTTAAAATTATGTAACGAAAAATAACCTGGGAGGACTACACCCCCATACTCCCAAAATTTTATTTTTCAATTATTTACGAATCACAATAACCGTTCTAAAAGTAAACATATCTGTTGTAAATATGTAATAATAGTTAAAATATTAAATTACATTCTAGTCTTATAAAATCTTAATAAGTAGACATTTTAAATAAACATACTTATTCTGGGTTTCGTGCAATATTTAATCAAAATAGTTTCAGTGTGTTTTGTTTTCGATGTGACTCATTGTCTAAAAATAGCTCCCAATCAAACGATTTCTGCTAAATGTGTACCATATCGTTATTGTCGATCAATGTGTTGATAGAATCGCCATTGTAATAATACTAATATATTACAATATTTGATAGAAACGCTATTTTTAACCGGCGTGGTGCAAAAACTCTAATATCATATTATATGAAATTTTAGCAAAATAGTTCTAAATAATTTTTTTTAAACATTAGGTACCTACATCAAAACTTAAAAATATGAAATTAACGGTATTTTATAATAATTATTATTATAGTTGGGCTTAAAACCAACAAGGGGTGCTAAAGATCCTCTTGCGCCACTGGTTTTCGCTAATTCCAAGCAAAACAAACGTATTTTCGATAATAATTCTTCTTGAATGCGCACAGCGTTAATTTTCTCAAATATCAGTGAACCACATTCTCTCCGGCGGCGTATAAAAGACGAGCACGTTTTCTAGAATAAAAAAAAGTAAAAAAATTTCGCTTCGCGTTCATATTTCATTTTAGCGCAACAAAATCAACGAAAATCGATTCACTCAATAAGTAAATACCGAAATCGCAGAACGTACTTGCAGTGCAAAAAGTTCACGTCAATCAGATTAGAAAAAAAAAAAATGCCGTTGATCGTATGGCGTTTATTGACCGTCACATAGTTCAACAGTGGAAAAAATATGACACGTTAAAAGTTATTCGGGAAATAAACGCGAAAGTCGCATTTTTTACGGATAGTTTTGTGGAAACGACTCGGTCACCCCATACTCGGGGTTCCGTTCGCACCCTTGCGACAGTTAACCCCTCGCGCTCAGGGGTAGTGATCCAAATGCCTACGGACGCGTGAGGGGAATCATTTTATTACCCCCGTATTACGCCGGCTATTGGTCATTATTTCGAGTGCACGCAGACCGCGGGGTGTATACTGCAAAACGTAATATTAAACAATTTAATGGTGTATGATGTATACAAATAATAAAAATTATAAAACAGAGTAAAATATTGTATTACGATGTAAACCAAGTGTCTGTAGTAACAAGGGTCTGGAATTTTATGCGTTTACATATTATTTGCAAAATTAAATAGTTAAGTAGCTTGGTAAATCGTTTGAATTTGAGCCTGTGACATTTTTGGGCAAATTTTTACCGCGCTATTTTCGCATATTTGGAATATTTTTTATCTCTAATGTTATTTCACGTATTTTTTTAACTCTCATATTGTGTTGAAAAAATGCGCTCTTTTGAAATACTTCCGTACGCAATTAAATATTTTTAACCGACTGAAAGTGCAAATACAAATGATTACTTTTTCCATATTTTATTTTCATCTGTCTAATATCACTCGTGTGTAAACCACTTATTAATGACTCGTGTTCTCACTATTATTTACACGTATAATACATTATTTTCCGGACTATTGTGATGTGGAAACGTACATGTCATGTCACAGCTATTGTTGAACAAGTGACAGATCAGTTTATATACATATAACCAGCATATTCTGCGTACCCCAATAAGTGTATAAATTACTTGACATTTTGATTTATTTTATAACAAATTGAAATGAAAATTGATTAATTGACTATCAAAACCAATGCGATTTCAATAAAACTATAATCGAGATGGTAACACCCTGCAATCTTGAATGAAACGTAAATATGTATATTGAGAATGGTTGAAATTTATGTTATTGTGATCCTATATATTATCATCTCGAAAGATTAATGTTAAGTCAATGAATTTTTAAATTACATATTTTTTTATGGTAGAATAATTATGTCATAATTTCCAAACATGCTTTCATCATCAAATAAACATCAAAATATAAACTTTATACACGTACCTACCAAATACATGGTTTTATTATCAGCCACTTTAATCCATAATAATTGATACTTAGGAGTTGGGGATTATACAGTACATACATATTTAATCGTTTTATGTAGTACCTAAAATACTATTGAATAAATAATAGTGCGATTGTAATGTGTGATGAACATATTTGAGCTCATTATTTTTCCGTTTTCAAACTCTTAATAATTGTATTGTAATATGTGGATACATTAAAGTACAAATAAATAAAATTAAATATGCTTTTAGTAAATAATTTGTTTTATAGTTTAAATAAAATTATGTCTATTTTCATTGGTCGTTGAATAAAAAGATCACAAATATATTTCTAAATCCATTAGAAATTTGAATCCTACTAAAATATATTTTAATCAATCAAATATAATTTATTTTGGATTAATAGGATCAAAATGTATTTGAATATAACACAATTAAAAACGATTTCATCATTATAAGTTTGGCGTTGAACTATTTACATATATTTATTATACAATTACTTACTTAAATATCATTTGTTTATTTTGGTAAGAATTATTAATGAAAAAAAATCGTTCATAACAATAACTTTTTTTTTTTTTTTTGCATGTTTAGATCAACCAAACCGTCCAACGTTAAGTTTATTCAATACGAAACCACTGAATTTCGTAGAAGATATAGATGTTTCTTTGCCCTTAGATCAACAATGGTAAGTCCTCACGATTTATTCAAAATAATGTTTTTACGAATTAAAAATTCATACAGGATTATATTGTAAACCTAATTATTATTATTATTATCATCAAAAAGCCGGACGTGCTTCGGACCTCGAGTGAGAGCTTATTATTTCTCCGATAATACGATTCTGCGCGGAGCGTCAGTTTATTTAACAGAAAAAGATTTGTCGTTTTTAATTTGGGTTATGTTTAACAAATTAATATACGAGAATAATCCATATTCATATCGTTATTTTCGTAAAAGTGAACAATTATTATAACGCGTTTTGAAATTTAAAGCTTTTATTATAATTAAAAAAAATTTTTGAATAATAATGAATATACTTGTATAACATTTTTATCTCTTAAAATATTAAATAGAAAATGTTATGATAAAATAAGAAAGAAAAAAATCTGTTCTTTTTTGTACATAATTTTAAACGCTTGTAAAATATTGTTCAATGAGCCAAAATTTAAGAAAATTTGGCCACCTGGAGAAAAACATTCGAGGAATCTTCGAGTGAAAATAATTTTGATAGTAATTTAAATTGAAAATTATGCAAAGTTTCGTCCTAAGAAAATCGTTACCTATCATACCTGAAAAGTATTAATTTTCTACAAATTCTAAAGTGAAACCCATTATATTGCATTAGTAATTTAAAATTTTGCCAACAATAACGTTGTTTTAGGATTTTACATTCCCCAAAACTTGTAGTACTGAAAATTACGAATTCGCTCAGGATCGTTTTTTGAACACAAATAATAATCTATCATTTCTACAAAAATGTAGAAATGGTACATATAGTAATTTTGTACGTTGGATGATTTAATTAGTAATTACAGAATCAACCACCGATATATTATCTTGTGTGAGAAGCAAAGTGACAAAAGACAAAATTCCCTACTCCGTTATTTTTTCCGCTTTTAAAAATTATGCCTTTCATCAGAAAAGCATCCTTTCGTGAACAATATAATTGAAAACAACTTTTATTACAGATCGAGTGTAAACATCATTAAAAATAAATTATCGAGATAAATTGGAAAGATGAGATTTAAGTAGGCGGAGTAAATGAATTAATTTTTCTGTAGCATGTACGTGGCGAACGTAATAATATTATGTTCGGTTCGAAGTGTTTTCGACTAAAGTGGAATGAACCGCAGCGTCGATGATATAACGCGATTACTACTCATTGATAATTTTATAGAAAAAAGGATTTTCATTTTTAAAACATTATTCTTACTTATTACTTAGAAATGTTTTGGAAAATTCTTTTATTTATTGTTTATAATAAAATAAAATTTAAAATTCAAATGTATTTATGTAATACGTTAATATTACTTAAAAAAGAGACTTATAAAAGAGATACTTAAGAGTACTTATATAAGAGACTTTTACAAAATATAAATCCAAGCACAACGATTATTAGCTAAACAGAAAAGCAGAAGGATTCTCGTTTACGAGACGCATAAAACATAATAATAGTGGTGAATTGTAAACAGTTAAGTGCAATACGCGTAAAATTAGTTTTATCGGTGCTTGATTCATGTTGTGGTGGGGTACTTGGGCAATAAAAGTTCTATTTGACTATATAAAATAAAGAATTTGGAAAACATTTAAAAGTACAAATCTATACAAGTATTAAAAAAGGTCTATTTTTAAACCTGTCATTGATACAATAATTGTTTCTGAAAGTTCAAAACGCTTCGCTCCAAACTTATCCAAAGTTTTGTCGCTTGTTGCGCCAATGTAAAAGGTGCTTTCTTTTCGATAGGTGTACCGAAATAGTATTAAATATTTTGAAATACTTTAAGAATTTTTTATTTCATTCGTTTTTTCATCATTAACTATAGTAAAGCATGATGACAACGATATATATTCGTCGGAATTAAAAATAAATAAAATTCATATTATAAGCAGTCTCCCAAATGAGTTGGTTCTCGTATTAGTATTTTCTTGCACCTGCTTTTTGATAAATTACTTTCCTTGTTCGGGTTAGGTTTTGTAGATATTTTCAAATATTTATTTGTTTTATTTATAACTGCTTTTGAAAGAATTTTGTTGTAAGACCAAACAGAAAAATATCATACAAAGTTACGATCATATTTAGAATGTTTGTAGAACGCGTGGCTTATTTATGGGGCGGAAAAAAAAAATTATAAAATGTGTAGTTTATGTAATGAATTTATTTTCAATATTATTATTCACTATAATTTTACCATAAAACAAATAAATATATAGTAATATATAACGTATATTAATGTTAATTGTTTAACAACATATTATTATTAAATCAACTTCTTTGTGTGGAATTAATTAATTTAAGAGATAAAATAATGCATTAGCTGTATTAAAAACATATTAAAGGAGCGAATAGTTTGAAGAACACGATTTATTTAAAACGAGAAATTAAATAATCTTATAGAAAAAAAAAAAAAATCACATTAATAAAATCTCTCATTAATCTGAATCTAACTCTTGTAGAGGTGATTATTCAAAATTCTACTCGGAATTAAAATAATGATCGTTTAATTTCTGTTGAAAAAAATCATTAAAAAAATCATAAAATTCTGCTTATTCTAATTCAACGGAGTAGAATATTGACCCTTTTTTAAAGAGTTCATTACGGGCAACATCATATGAGTGAGTTTGTGTTTGCGAGCTTGAGACTGCGTACTGCGTAGCATATTATAATCATTACTCATTAGTATAAGTGACTCCTCCCCTAACCGCTGGGTACAACCCTAACAAAGCGCACGCACATGACATCTAACACTGTTGCGCCTAATATAAACAAATCCTATTTGACGCAAAAAGGTAAACAAGTTTTGCACAAAACAGTATCGACCGACGTAGTGAACAGAGAACAGAATCTGTGAAAACAGACTTGAATTCTCCGTCTCTCTCTTCTTATTTTTTGTAAACACTTTTTCGTATAGACATACTTGTCCAAAAGTTTCGATTAGCAACTTTTTGAAACCGAATTTGCCTCTAGTTGGTGCTTCAAAGAGGTCATATTTTGGATTTCTCAATTCTTCAATTTTTTTTAAGGGAATAACTACCCAAAATTTGACAAAAAAGACTCGGAAACCATAATTTTTTAATCCAAACTTTTTGAAAATTTAAACATAGATAGACAATTATATAAGAAACATACACAAGAAAATTTAGAAAATTTGAAAAAAAAAATTGGACATTTTTCTAATATTTTTTTTTCGTTAAATATTTTTTCCTTTATTTATTAGGCAAAAAAAAGTGAGGTAAAGTAAAGAAAAAGCAAAGTAATGTAAAGTACAATAAAGTAAAGTAATGTATAGACAAGAAAGTCGGACGTCATACTTTGCACCTCGGATATTTTTCATTCTTCGGGTCAGATACTCCCGGTGGGTGTGTTGGAAATGACGACTATTATATTATTCTTTATACCTATTACTAACTTCTTTCGTTCAGAATCGTCTTATTGAAGAAATAATTTATTGTTTCTTTAAAATTCTACACACCCACCAAGAGTATCTGACACGAAGAGCGAAGACTATCCGAGGTGCGAAGTATGTACGACTTTCTTGTCTACACATTACTTTTTTATAAATTAATGAATTAAACGTTTCCAAATTTTATAAAATTACAAAAGCCAAAAAAAATAAATTTAAAACGCTTATTTATTATTCAACTCCGTTTCTACAGAAGTATTATCGATAAGAATAACTGGTTACATGAAAAAAAAAAAAAAAAATGTAATTATATGTCAAAACATTCCCAAAAGTGAAAAAAAAAACGGTCGATATCCAATTACATTAAACCGTTATCCTTATCCGACCATTATTAGATGTACGCAATGGTCACGAGGGGATTACTCCTCTGTATCATGATTTATCATATTGTATACGTGCTGTGAAAATCTGTCGTTTTCAAAACGATCACAAAATACTGTTCCGCTGCAGCGAGAATATTATTTCTTAATAATTTAATTATTAATTTTTAATAATTAAAATTTATTTTTTCTGATTTTTATAACGAAACGATTTAATCGTTTAAAGTATATTTTAGTCACGTATTTTATAGTTTAGACTGATTTGATTTTAAACCGAAATAAAGTTTTGATTCTTATTTCTGCAGAATTCCTTTCCCCATTAAATCAAGTATGTAAACATCGAACGCTTTTACGTAACTAATATTCGGAGAATTAAAGTGGTTTTTTTTTTCTGGACGGCCTAGTTTTTTAATATACCGATTCTTATTGGCTTTCTAAAAAGAGTTATTTACTTTTCGACAAAATGTGCTCGGTTTCATAGAGTGTTCGTAAGACGTTTTTAAACCACGACATGCTCGTAAAAAAAAAAAATACGAGCGAAGATTTAAAATATTTATTAAATAATGCGTCTAATGAATACGATATGAGTAACCTTTATAATACAATTTCTGGTTTGAAATGCTCCGAAAGCATATTATATGTCTTTATATATCCTTTACGCGCACATCAGTTTTACCCAAGTTTAAAAACCATAAAAAGAACCTAAATCACCGTTTTAAACGAATATAAATAAAATTACAGATGGAAATTAGAGTGTATAATATTACAATATATTTTTTTAAATTGGATTTTTTCTTCCTGCGATCCTTTAAAAATAACACATTTTCTGAAAAAAAAAGACGTAACTACCTTAACGATTCGATTTTCTTTTACAGTTTTACATAGGTTTATATGATTTTTATTGAAATACAAATAAAAAAAAAAAATCACTTTATTTAAATTATTATTTATTTAAAACTGAAGTACATTATCAAAAATTGAGATTGATTTCGTTATTTAATGCAAATCAGTTTAAACTTAATGTGTAAAACGTGTTACGTTTTAAAACCGACTTAAAAGGCATATTTAGGATAACGATTCTGAGTGGAGCTCAGTGAACTGTAGATATTTTAATAAATGTAGAAGTTTTCATTTGTTAAACCATCTTTTGCCTTCTCGCGGTACTTCGAACATTCGATACGACAAAGTTTTTCTTATGTTGTTCCTATAATTTCGAACAGTGGTTGTTTTAAGAGGGGCGGGGAATTGATCGCTTATCCTTGAGAGTTTTTATTTTCATATGTAACTTGTATATTAATTATAAAAAATTGTTTTATTACTATAGTTTTTTTTTTTTTTTTTTGGAGGGGAAGCCTAAAATTTTAATCTCCCCCCTCCTAGAAGTTTGATCAAAACTTCTGATGAAAGACCACTGATTTCGAATCATCGATAGGTAGTCGGATGTATTGTCAAGACTGGTACTATTTAAATTGAAATTTTATTCATTAGTTGATGCATTCAATTTAGAATCTAAAACAATCGCTGTATAATCAAATAAAATCTAAATAAAAAGCATATATTTCTTATTATTCCAGCGCAGCTGGTTTTCTGAATATATTTGAATTAATGTATTCAACTATTCAACTCTGCTGTGCAATATGGCTTTTGATATTCATCATACTTTTAGTTTTTCGAGGAATATCTTATTCGTCTGAGGCCAAGGGAATAATGTAGGTAATTTAACCAAATTCAGAACATTATGCGTGTAATTTTACCACAACATTTTGCAATAAAAATGTTTTTATTTATTCTTTGTTTGTTTTAAGGCTTATTATGATGCATTTATTAATGCAGTACTTAATATGTAATTAACTTCTCGAGAAAGAAAATAAAGAAAAATACATTTTATTAAAATAAATTGCGTTTTTTTTTAATAATCGATTTGAATTATTTATTAAGATTATTATAAAAACTTGAAACTAGTACTGATTATTTCTGTTTGCGTTTCAAAAACTTAATAAATAATCAAAAACATTTTTCTACGTTTTTATTTATTTGCTTTTTTTTTTTAGGGGGAGGGGAATGATAGCACTTTGAAAGTTTATTTTATTTCTACATAATGTAGGTACATATATGATACATATATCAACTGAGCTAAACCAAATGGCACGAAGAGGTATTAAATAATAATAATTAGTTTACAGTAAAATTCTTGTACAATTAACGACTTAATCCACTTGATATGTGATGATAGTTAAATATTATACTACCAATATGTAATAACATAAGTGTTACTTAAATGTTTATATTTATACATATCGCCTTTTAAAAATTGATTGATACACACATTCTGGTCAATGTTTTATTTTATTGATCGTTTTTTTTTCATACGGTTTTTATTCAATAGACTAAATAAAAAAAAACTAATAAAAAAAAACAACATTATTCTAATAATACCATTGGTGTTATTAGAATGAATTTTACACAAACTTTTTATTAGATTCTTTACATAATTTTAACTAAATTGTTAAATAATGTTTTTCTCGTGTAATCCGGAGAACTTTTTGAACTAGTTAATGGTGCATATTATTATAGTGGTTTCATTTATTTTCATGTTCTCCTGTTCTCCTTATTTCTACAGCATTAAGTGTATACCTGTAAATGGCTTTTAATTTTTTTAATTGAATAAAATATAAAAATTTTGTTTTTCCAGGTTTTCATTTTAAAAAAAGATTGTAATTTTTAGTTTTAAGATCAAAAAGTTTCACACAAGTTTATTTTGTACATGTTATAAATTTGTTACACGTTCAATAAGTTAAAACATTCTAAAAATATATAAGATTAACGATGCAGAGACAGAGATAGATCATACTTTATTTTATATTGATTTAAAATCTCATCGATTGTTTGATAACATGATGTTTCATAAATGGGCAGCAGTCACTCTGAGCACTATCATTTTGGTATACTTTTCAAAAAAAAAAAAAAAAAATAGTACTACATTATGCTAAATTCCCAACATTGGTCTGAATGAAATAGTGAACAAAAGCATTTTTATTAATATGACAAATTGATTCATAGCCAGCGTTTTAAAAAAAGAGCAAGACGATAAACGAGAGAGGGACAAACAATATACCTCCGAGTCTATATTTTGTGGTTTTTTTTTTTTTTTTTTACTGCGACACAACAATTATTATTCAAGTGTAACGCCCGGAAAAATGAATAACGAGCGATAAAGCTACGAAATAAGTACCTTAAGCACGTTTCCAGAATTAATCCGAACGCTTAGCGAAAACGTTGTAATTAATAAAAACGAGTAGAAACTGTTCTGTGTTGTAAATGTCACCATCGAGTGTGATAGCATATTATTACATTGTATAAAATGTAAAGGTTTTTATTGTTCATCATCAGTTACTATACTATATTATACAGTGAATAAATTACCTGAGCGGAACACACAAATTAATTATTATAACAAAATGTACCTTTTTTACCCATCCCCAAAGGAACACCGTTCAACGACCGACGACCGTTGGGGAGCTAAAACCAAGGTACCCCTCGAAATCGAATATGAAATAATAAACAAATTAGCCCTGCGCGTGTATTATTAAACGTCAACAAAAATGTGTTTTGAACTTTTTATTACTCCTATGCAAGCCATTATTGATCTCGCAGTGTTGCGCTGTGCGGGTGTATCATTAACTTTTGCCTCGGATTATTTTAGATTCTGAACGAAGTTACAATGATGTTTATTTTTTTTTGTCTTTCTGTGAACACTTTTTCGTACAGAAATACTCGTCCAAAAGTTTCGATCAGTAACTTTATAGATCCTAAATCGAACCCAAATGGTACTTTAAAGAGGTCATTTTTCCAATTTCTCAATACTTTTTTCAAAAACGGGGAAAAACTGTCGAAAAATTGACGAAAAACGGTAAAATACGCAATTACCGGAATTTCCATAAAACTGAAAATTACTTTTTGATATAACTTCTAAAATAATGCAGTTAGGGACTTGAAATTTTCACCAACCATCAAAAATAGTTACGAGAACATTTCATAAATATTTCAAAAAGATTTGATCAATTTTGAGTTAAGTACAGCATTTTGAAAATGTCGGAAATTTCTCATTTTTTGTTAGTTTTTGTGTAATAACATTTTTGATAAGACTTGAAAATTTAATATAATCTCACTGATATATATGTCTAATTGACCTGAAAAAATCACGAAAATCGTTAGTAACTTTTTTTTTTTATACCCGTTTGAAGTTAGAATTTCGACGAAATTCGTTAGTATTACCTAAAATTACGCACATTAACGTACATAAAAGAAAATAAGCCAAAACGATTATTTTGAAATTTGATGCCTAGATAGAAAATTTCATTGCGAATATTTTGGTGCAATAAAATTTCTTACGGACGAATAGTTAAACATTTTACAAGGGTTTGATTGAAAAAAAAAATCTGAGAAAGTACGAACAGATATTAGGAGATATCTATAGATTATAAACACTTGGTTGCTGAAGGTTGATAATATTTTATCGTCATCTTATGTATTTTTCGACGCTGAATACAATGGAGTGAATTAAAATCCACGTGCAACAATAGTTTTCTAATTATTTTATTCTATTTTGAAAATTCAATATTTTCGGTTATTATACTAAATGCCTACTATTTCAATGGGATGCAACTCCTATTTTTTTTTGATTTTTTATATTATTAACTTCCTTCGTTCAGAATCGCGTTTTATTGAAGAAACGATTTATGGTTTCTTTAAAATTCAATACACCCGTAAAAAAATCCCACTCGTCGTGCGAAGAACACCCAGACGAGCGAAATTTTTCATCCTGAAATCATCTCATAAACCTTAGAAAACACTAAGCGTATATTTTTCGGTCGAACATTTGTCTTCTTATTAGTTAATAAATGTCGTTTACATACCGTTTACTGTCGTATAACATGCGATAATAAATAACGCGTGAAGTGTTGTAAAACGTTAATTCCCAAACAGTATTCGCGCGTATAAATGTGTAATTATTTAGTAATAATATATTATTACTGGCCTAACCTAACGAATGTCTTAAACATATATTATCCTCCTCCTCTACGAATAGCCGAGTTTCGTTGGGTTTATTAGTTTAATCGTTGTCGTGTACGTCCAATAAAAAGAAAAAAAAATGTTAACCAGTCGAATATTAAATTATATGTACGTCGCCTGAAGTCTAAATATGTGTAATATAGTATGATTTTACACGTGTTTCTGCGTGTCTGACGATACTTTGTCGAGTTTCTATATTCAAAAATAGGTTTCCTTTTTATTATTATTATTTATGATTGTCTTTTACCCCCGCAAGTAGCTTGTCGTCTACTCGTATCGATCGCGTAAACGAATAGGAAGCATCACGCGTAATAATATATTATTATGAATAATACTCCTACACACGTAATCTTTTCGAGGATTCAAGGACAATATTATAATAATATTGTAATCCTTATACTCGACATGACCACTAACACATTCCGATCCATCATTTTGTCAGCTTTTAACTCTAAGCCGATGTACATTACTGCCTATAGTAAATGTTTTCTAGAGAAACTCGACAAAAAATTATATAATATCCAAGCTTGTTCGGGAAGTACAGAGAAATACCTCGTTTTTCTTTTAGATATTATCATAAGCTGCGATCAGTCGAAAATGAAAGATCTTATCTGTTTACTGACATTTACTCGATTTTCAATTATCAATTATAAGACCTTTGCATTTAAAAGCGTGGAGTATGTCCGGATTTTTTAAGTACATACCTAGATCCTTGGGTAAAATTTCTGTTTTTAATATTTTAATACATCAAAAATAATCAAACACCTATACTATGGTTCTCTCTCGTTTAAATTTAGTTGACTCGTAATTAAAGAAAATGAATTATAATAAAAGTTAAATTCATAATTTGTTATTAAAATTATATTCCTTTTATAATTACTTCCACAAATCTACTTTTATTATCATTAGCATCTTTATGATTAAATGAATTATTTAATTAAATGAATTAAATTAGCGTATATTTTATTATACATATTTATATTTTTAAAATTATATATTTGCATAATGAATAATATATTCAAACATTTGTACGAATGTATTTGTTCATATTTATTATTTGTAAATAAGAGTATGTATATATAAAAAAAGAACCAGAAGTAACAGATTGAGAAGTAGTTCAAGGAGAAGAGGGAAATTTTTACGTAAACTGTATAAATTTAAACTGAGTATTAGGGTAAAAAACTTGTTATATTACGTGAATTTTCGATCAATAAAGTCTAGTAGGAAGGGACTTAAGAGGAGGATAAAATTAATTTTCCTGAGACCATAATTTTTGCCAATCCGTCCCTGGTGATATGAATGTTAATAATAAACTCTTTAAATTTATCACCAAGTCGACCCTGAGAAAATTTTATGTTTCTAAACGTATTTTAACGTTAATTTACAATAACTAAGGCAAGTGGAATAAAATCAATATTTGATGTGAATCTCCGAATTATGTTGTAATCGTGTATTCATTTAAATAAATATTTATGTATAATAATTCAGCCTTTAATTTTCTAGTTGGTATCATGGTTCAATGAACAGATTCGAAGCGGAAAGAGCTTTGCTCGGTCAAAAGGAAGGAAGTTACTTAGTACGAAGAAACAAGGGATCATACGCGTTATCAATTAAGTATGTCGACACAATATCTACTGTAGAACACTTATAAACTTATTTTATGTTTGTTTTGAGAGCACTCAAATTTTAAACCAGTTGTCATATTTTATAACTGTATACAATTTAATGTATTAATGATTTTTTTTTTCCAATTTACTCATAGACCTATTACTTAGTAGTGAATTGGGAGTTATCAAATCAAGTTTAAATTCTCAAAAGACTACATTTCTTTCATTAAAAATTATATTTTAAATTTTTATTAAAAACAAGTGCCCAACATTTTTAATTTAATGTCATGCGCGTCAGATTTATGGAAAAATTAAATTCAAACTAATAACACGAAGTATATTCAAACATTGTTTTAGATTCTGCACGAAGTGAAGAAACTAGTGTTTTTACAATGATGTTTTAAATTTTTTTATTTGTTTCTTGTATACAATTTTTTGTATGGATCTACTTAATAAAAAGACTCGATCAGCAACTTTTGTAAACCGAAATTGCTTCTAGTTGGTACTTTAGAGGGATAATTTTTTGAATTTCTCAATTCTTCAATTTTTTTTAATGAAAAAACTACTCAAAATTTGACAAAAAAGACTCGAAAACCATAATTTTTTGATCCAAAATTTATGAAAATTTATACATAGATAGACAATAATATGATTTATGAATATTTTGGCACAAGAAAATTTTGAAAATGTGAAAAAAAATTTTTGGATATTTTTCTAATAAATGTTTTTTCCATATTTCTTTATTTATAAGTAAACAAAAAGGAAAGTAAAGTATAGACAAGAAAGCCGGACATACTTCGCACCACGGATATTCTTCGCTCGTCGGGTCAGATACTCTTGGTGGGTGTGTTGATAATGACGACTATTATTACTCTTTACGCTTTTAATTTCCTTCGTTCAGAATCGTCTTATTGAAGAAATGATTTCTTCGTTTCTTCGAAATTCTATACACCCACCAAGAGTGTGTGACCCGAGGAGCGAAGTGTGTCCGGTTTTCTTGTCTAGACTTTTTTAAACCGTAACACGTGATACGCTGCCGTAAGAAAGATTCCTTACCAATACGCGAGTAATGTACCTTATTGTCTTCCGTTACTTACACGTATACGCCATAATAATGATTATTACTTATTAGACTTCTCGTATAAACTCACAGTGTAACAGCAGACCCGTCTTTATTTTAACGGGACAGGAATGTAGGACCTAGGTTGAGGTCACAGGAAAAATGGGGGCGGGGGTGGAGGAGCGATAGCTACCATCGCCTTCCCCCCTTGGATTCACACCTGTAGGAACGCAGTTAAAATTTAACAAATACGGGCAGTAAAAAAAAAAAAAAAACTGAAACAGTCTAATGCACTACTCGTAGCATTAAAGTCCACTGCGTTCCGAATTCAATTTTATATTATATTTTCTTTCACGATGTGCTTTAAAATTATTTGCACAAATAATAATACATTTTTCAAACTAAATAATTAAACGTAAATAGTTTGTGCAGTAGATAAAAAACCTTTAGAATGACGTCTGCAGCAGACAAAAAAAGCCGGACATACTTCGCACGATGGGTGTACTTCGCACGACGGGTGGTATTCTCTTGACGGGCGTATTAAATTTTAAAGAAACGATAAATCATTTCTTCAGTAAAACGATTCTGAACA
>JAIPRM010005236.1:0-20951 GCA_025469315.1 Stegophylla sp. TES_Ste_2020 | reverse complement strand
TTTACTTTTTTAAAATTCGTAGGAGGCACATCGCCTCCCCTAGTAGATCTACATCTTAGAAATCTGTAGTTGTATAGTGTATACTTTTTAATTTTATTGTTTTATTCACTTAATATCATATTTTGTTGCATGTTAATACATTTTTAGTGTATATTTCAATAATACATTAATTTAATAAATGCATGCATATTTCGTACGTTTTAGTGCATATAATTCCGGGTCTGATATTTTTTTTTTCTTATATTATTAACTTCCTTTGTTCAGAATCGTTTTACTGAAGAAATGATTTATCGTTTCTTTAAAATTTAATACGACCGTCAAGAGAATACTACCCGTCGTGCGAAGTACACCCATCGTGCGAAGTATGTCCGGCTTTTTTATTAATATAATTATTTTAATTGTTTTAAATTTATCTTGAAGTTTCCGCATAACAATCATAAGGCTGTCACAATATCGGTATTCCACTTCTGATGTGCATGCTCAAAATGAGTATACAAATAGATTGAATGCCTTATGCCACTCCAGACTCGCGAATTCAGCACAGTACATAAAACTTAATTTCAAGACTATTCTAAGTGGCACTATGGAATAAATCCATTCTTCACATTTGAAACATTAATATCAAAATATGAGTTTAAGACCTAACCTATTATTGTTCTTCATTTTAAATTGTCTTTCTCTAAGTCAATCGTTATATCATTATCCGAACGATTTAATATTAGATTTAATTATGTTGATAACACATTTATATTGATGTATGGTTACAGTAATTAATAGAAAAATTGGAGTTCCGCCAAGCAAAAAACTAAGTGTGCCGTGACCACAAAAATTTGGGGACAATTATTGTTGTAAAACATTATACCGAAATTAATGTAAACATGGGTACTTAGAACGTATATTTCTGGAGTTTAACAATTATAGTTTCTTGCACGGTAGTTGGTACCTACTACTTGTACTGTTAATTTATGGGACTCAGTTTACCCTTTTAAAATGGGGACTCTTTTAACCTAAAAATTTATGCATATGGAACTCGATTTACCGACCCCGCTAAATGTTAATCCTGTATTGTAGGGTACGCCTCTAAAGCCGGACATGATTACGGTTCTATATTCAAACGAAAATAACATATATTATTATATTCAAATGATATACCTACGATAAATCGTAGTTATATACACATGCAATGCAAAATGTACATCATATATGCAAGGAACAAAATTCTACAAAATTTGTGTAAAATCAACAAAAAATGAGTTATTCCCAGGCCAGGAAAAATTTCAGAATTTAAACAAAACAATTAAAATACAAATGTATTTTGAAAGTTAAAAAACTACTCGTCGATTTTTAATTTCAAAAAATTATTTACGATTAAAATAATTATAAAAGTGTTCCATACCTAATTAACAAAATATTGTTTTAAACAAGATTTTAAATTAAATCAATTTTTTGTTATAGACACATTTATATTGTTAGGATTTTTCAAAAAATACTGGTCAATTTTATGGTATTTATTGTACCGATGTGTAATGTATTGGTTATCGCGCATTTTTTAAATACAGTTGTTTATGCTTATAATAATTGGAAATATTAATTTTGATGGAAGCCAATGTTTCAATGTAGGTATCTATCTAGTATAAAAATTTTCTTTTATTTATTTATCACAATTAGCAATTTATATGTTTATGTTTTTCTTGAGAAAACGTTATTTCGAGTTTTTATCAATAGGTTTCTATGACGAAGATCTAAATTTCTTAACTTTCCGGAAAACCTAGAGTTTTATTCAGAGAGTATTTCATTTTTTGGATATTTTGATTCTTACTTATAAATTATAATTATATAACATTGTGTACAATACATAACTAAAGCTAATTTAACACATGTTTACAACCCAGTCGATTTTTCTCGATTGGTGCGATGAAGTGAACATGACGATTTGATTCATAGGACGCGTGTCTTAAAAGCATCGTAAAAAAAAAAAAAACGTGTTGACATTACTGATGGGAAAATCTTTTCCGAAATGACCAGCTAAAAAACAAATTCGAAAGTTATATGATAACAAACTTGCACACACACACGCTCGTGCACGCATTTATAATAAATATTAAGAAGAATTATCTTAAAAATTTTTAAATCAAAAAATGTGATCGATCGACGAATAATAGACATCGAATACGAATTGTATTCGTGTGACGGTTGCGCGCGGACTTATTATCTCACAAGTGGAAAATAATGACCAGGCGACGTTTTGTATGTGTATATTATATACTATGCAGTAAGCCCATGGCACATGGGTAAAATATTATTTTAAACTCGTGTAAATCACCGATGTAGGTACACGGTGATTGGTACTAATAATTGAAATACGAGTATTAATTTAAAGAATTCGGTTTACCTATTAAATCTTTTAACTCAGTTTACCTAAAAATATGATGTGTATGGAACTCAGCTAACCGACTTCACTTCATGTTAGTGTCAGGGTACGTTTCTAGAGTTGAACGTGATTAGGACCAGTGGCGTAAGTAGGATTTTGCAAAGTGGAAAGTTAATTATAAATAAATGATTCCTAATGTCATTAAATTTGATATTTTTAGGGAGGCTAAATTATCATTATGACTCCATGATAAAATTTCAGAGAAGTGAGTGACCCCTCTTCTCCCCCATAGTTAGCCACTGAGTAAGTTGTATATTAGTCGTAAAATTCAAAATATCTATAGATGTTCGATAAAAACCATAAGTTATTTCCAATACCTATTTTGAAATTTCTAAGTCCAATGTAGTCTCGATTCTCGAATGTAGTTTATATATCTATGACATATTTTTTTTTTTTTTTTTTTGAAGCTGATCAATACAAACATGTCTGATAGTAAATTTATTTATGTTTTAGGATTGTTATTTTGGTTTCATATTTAAATGACTAAAATTAATTTTGCGAAATTTATGTATTGTTAGGTATGAGGGCATTAAGAAAACTAGAGGAACATTTTGAAAATAATTTGTGTAAAGTGCGGTCTAAATGACATTTATGGTCTACAAAAGGATTAAACAAAGTTTTTGTTCAACTATATCTACTCAAAAACGTTGTCATAAAAAAAAATTTAAAACCCGGCTCAATATTTAACTGTATCTCTCATAAAAAATAAAATATAATAAAGAGAATAGACGGGCTTGGCCCCTTATTTTCTCCTCCTCTGCGTATAATCATTGCGACGATTGTATTTCCAAACGAAAATAACATCATACCATAAATTACAATGGGTACAAACGGAGCGCCTACGATAAATCACGCAATATTGTAATAGTAATTAAACAAAACGGTCTTACCTGCGCAGTCGATGCGAGAGAACGGTGTAGGAGATGTTCTACGAGAAAACGAACACGAAGATTTAGACCGCGACTAGGAAGCGTGAACGAGAAAACGCTCGTCACCCTTTGACATTACCGACGGGAAAAACGACGGTCAATAATATAATAACATTTCCAACAAAACAAGACTCGTGTGAAAAAAAAAAAAAACAAATTCTCGGACGTTGCACGATAACAGCAAACTGTTGTTGTTGTGTACGCACATTAACACGCACGCGTTCGACTGCGAAACAACACGCTGGAAGAATGGCGGATGTCAAAAAACTCCTCGATCGGGAGAGAAGACATCGTCGTCGTCGTCGTGTACAAACGGTTATGCGGCTCGTACTTATCGCGACTCGCGGTTGTTGTATAATAACGGCCGCACGATGTGTGTGTGTGTGTGTATACTGCAATATACGAGGAGCGAGTTGGCGCGTGTATGGGTTAAAAAATTATATTTATACACTCGAGTAAGGCGGCGGCGGCGGCGGCGGCGGCGTATTACGCACACACTCACACGGGCCGAGAGCTGGACGCTCACCTATGCGCGTATACCTAGGTATACTGTCAGGGAGACGTTACGTGCCACGGTGGTTAGGAAATTGGTGAGGGGGTCGGGGGTGGGGGCACGCGAAAACCGTAATTCGCGCGTATAATATGGACTGTGATATGCAACTCGCGGACAAACGATGACGACGACGACCACAACGACGATTGGTCGCCAGTGCGAGTACGCGTAAGATTCGATACGAATATGATAATAATATTACACAGCCGCGAAAACCCTCGACGTCGGTGCTAGACTAGACTAGACACGCGTGCGGTTGCTATTTCATCACAATACAATATTAAGCGCTATATTATCATAATTTTTACACGTGTGCGTGTGTTGTTGAACACAGGGTGTCCCGTCGTACTCGTCACGATTTGAATTTCATTTCACTTACCAGTTTAGAAGCGTCAATATGGAAGGGGGTAAGAAGCTAATCCCCAGGTTCATCAGAAAAACCACAATTTTAGATTCTGAATGAAGTGAAGAAGCTAGTGTTTGTACAATGATGTTTATTTTGTTTTTCTTTTTTTTTTTCTGTGTACAAATTTTCGTATAGAAATACTTGTCCAAAAGTTTCAATCAGTAACTTTTTGAAACCGGATTTGCCTCTAGATTGTACTTTAAAGAGGTCATTTTTTGAATTTATCAATTCTTATACTATATTATGAATGTTTAAACATAGATAGAATATCATATAAGAAAGATTTTGGCGTAAGTAAATTTTGAAAATGTAAAAAAAAAAATTTTGGACATTTTTCTAACATTTTTTTTTCTCATTTATTTTTTATATTATTAACTTCCCTCGTTCAGAATCGTTTTATTGAAGAAATAACTTATCGTTTCTTTAAAATTCAACACACCCGCCAAGAGAATTCCACCAGTCGTTCGAAGAACACCCATTGTGTGAAGTATGTCCGGCTTTTTTTTTTTTTTCAAATTGCATAAGATTAAAGCCTTTTTGGGACCAAATCAAATGTTAGCCTCCCCTCAAAAATATATATCCTTTTTTTGCCCCAAGTGTTCACAGTTAAAACGATAGTGAAACTATCTATATAGTAGTAATGAACGGTAATTTTTTTGTTCATATTCACTACATATTATGCCAAAAATTGGGAAATTACTATACTAATTTATGTATTAATTACACAGACACAATAATTACATTAATCAATCCTTAACCTAACTAAATACATGGTGCGTGTATTTGAATTGTTTCGTGTACACAGTTAAAACTTACCTACAGTACAGCAGGGCTGGTCAACGTCATAGAAAAGAAAGCACCCAGTTTAGGGACGCAAATTTCGAATCAACGAAATTAAGTATTTTAATATTAAATTTTTGTACTCCTTACTCTCAGCAAATTAACCGTAGAATAGTGGTGGTGTAAATTAAATTTGTTTAAGGTGGCATCCAACCTAAGACAGTACAAAAACGATTTTTTTTCTTTATATTTTCATATAATACTATAATATTATTATAAATTACAAAGGGGGAGTTTGGGTGTTGACCCCTCCTCTCATTTTTTTTTTAAATGACTATTACACTAAATATTATACCTATCAAAATGAACGTTGAAATTTCTCTTCACCAAGTAAATAGATCTTAAATGCATAATTTAAATAACAAACAATCAACGATTAAAACTTTTGTGTCCGACTAAATGGATAGCTCGTCATGATTCAATAATAACTTTTTTTTCTGAGTTATTTGATGCTAAATTGATTGTTTAAAAGAAATTTGTATTTGGCTTGATAAGCATGTTTCATCTGGAGTATAGGTACCAATTTTTGTGTACTAAAAAAACAATTAGAATTTACACTAACTATATTTTATGTATTATTAAACGTATTATTGCACTATGTAAATGTAAAATAATCTACTAAAACTATAATTTTAAATTTATCTTAAGTTAAAGAAAGGTAAATTAATTTGTATGTTGATGTTTGATGTATTAGAATAGTTTGACGAAAATAACTAGATACAATATAAATATGTTAAGTTTCTGTTTTTCAGTTAGTTAATGAAGCTAATTGAGGTTTAATGTACATTTCACTTTGGTAAAAAAAAGTTCTGATTAATGATAAGTAATATTTTGCATTAAATTTACTTTCAAAATAAAATCGAATTATTACAACAAATTTGCATTGGAACTTTATCATATTAAATGATATACAATATATAATATATATATATATATATATATATTTAACATCCGAATTGACTATAATTAACCCGTATAAATGTTCATTTAACCGTAACCAGAAATGTTTATTAACCCGAAACACTCGAATTTTCATTCAACACCCTAAACCTGAATACATGACTCTGATGCAAAACCTTGGCTGGTATTTTTTGTATACAGCTTAAACCTAAATTTTTTTATACAAATTTAATTTCGTTAGTGTTTTAAACAAAGTGAGTGGTAGAAATTCGAATTATTATACACGTCGTAATATGGAATTCAATCGTAACGATTAAGTCCACCCTGTATATAGATTATATATATATATATAAATTATATATGCCGTCCTGTTGACCAGACTCAAGCGTTAGTGTAACAGAATATACAGTGAATCCCCTACTTCCTAATTGCCCCGCCAGAATAGACCGTCGTGGTGTCTACGTATTGTGTCGTACGCGCTTTATTGGATTATTATTATTATTATTATTACAATGAGTGCGTGCGCGTGTGTGTATGAGAATCAAATACACGATGGAATGTGTGTAGGCCTTTCGCGATTATGTTTGCATAAACATAATTTTGTCGAAAAAAAACAATGATAATAATAATAATATAATACGGTCACCGCGTTCCGGACACACATCGTGAAATACGAACGAGACGAACGCAATCGCAGCACTGCCGTCGTCGACGTCCTCTGGGCACTCACGAAAAGCCACTACTAATGAAAAAGAATTATTTTTGGATCATGAGCGCGTGGCGCACATACGTGTCTCCTTAGGCGTAAAACACATTATTGTCCTTGTGCGGTGTCTCGTTTTGTACACACGATTGCCACCGCGTTATTACTATAATTATTATTATTAGAGTGCGGATTTTGAAGACATTTGCATTTTTTGCCTATCGCTCTAAAACGAAGCTCCGTCGACTATAAATTCGATTTATACCACTCAGAATAAAATTTACGACATTTTATTTTGCTTTTATTAGCTTTATTTTGCTTTATTTGTATTTAAATGCTTTTTGGGGTATTTCTGATACGTTATTTTTGCTTTTTTTTGTATTTTAAAGCTTTTTGGGGCATTTTTGGCACTTTTTTTAGCCTATAAGTTACATTTTTTCAAAATGTGTTCTAAATAAACGTATTTGAAAGATTAATTCAATTTAAAAAGATTTTTTTTTGAAAACTTGAAAATAAATTTAATTGCCCAATGCAATTCCGATGATGTAGGTTAATTATTTTGTAACTATTTTTTAACAAATTTTGATAAATTAGATATCTTAAAAAGAATAAATCTGATTTACAGACAAACAAAAAAGGAAAAAGGAGAAAAAGGACAACATATTTATATATTTATAATTTAATAAACTAATAAATAATTGTAATACGTTTTTTGTAATTAATATGTACATTTTTTTTATCAAATATCTCATTTTTAATGCTTTTTAAGAGCTTTTTTGGAAGATTTGTTAAGCTTTATTGCTTTATTTTAAGTGTTTTTTTAAAATTTTTTATTACTTTAAAATCCGTACTCTAATTATTATAATACAATAGAACTGCTGCATATAGTAACATTTACCATTTTGTACCACCGATCGCGTCTACAAGGAAGGCTACAGGGGATGAAAGAGATTTTTAGTTTTCATTATCAAAAACAGCGTAATACAGAGTGAAAATGTTGAAAAGATTTGAGATTTATTCAGGTTAATTTGACATATTAAAATATATAAGTGATGTTAAGTTTTCAGAAAATAATTCTAGAATTAAAAATTGTATTACATAAAACGTAACAAAATACAAGGTTATTATAAAATGCTATATTTACCCCAAAAATTATCTGATCTTTTTGAAAAATAAAAATCGACTGTACTGCGCCGTTGTTGATAATGGGTAAAAATGTTGAGTTTCTAGTTTTATTAGTTTCGAAATTATATCGACATTGATAAAATCGATTTTATTAAAATCTTGTTTACAGCATATTTGGTCCTTTTCACTCAATTTTTCGGCAAATTCTCCTTGAGAATGGAAATAGAATTTTGAATTTTGAAAAATGTTCTCTTTGAAATATCATTTGGGTGTGGTTCTTTATCTAAAATTTACTGTTTTAAACTCTATTTCTAAACGAAAAAGTGTTTCCAAAAAAATAAAATAAAAAAATAATAATAATAAACATAATTTTAAAATCATTAGCTACTTCACTACAATTCAGAATCTAAAAATATCTAGATAAAAATAAATGGTATTAATTCTTAATTTTTCTTAGTCATTTTCAATTATAGATTGTGAGTGAAGCAAAAAAGCTAATATTTTCATAATAATGTTTTTTTTTTTTTACGTGTAAACGTTTTCTTATAGAAATATTTACCAAAAGGTTTCATACAGTAATTTTTTTAATTTTAATTTTGGTCAACTTTTGGAAGGTCATTTTTCAAATTTCTCAACACTTTTTTTCAAAAACGAAGAAAATCTGTCAAAAAATTTAGTAAAATCAGCAAAATATGCTGTAAACGAGATTTTCATAAAATAAATTTTATTAATTTTGCTATAACTCTGAACCTAATGAGACTAAAAACTTGAAATTTTCATCTACTATAAACAATAGTATTATACAGACAGAGTAAATATAACATTTTGGAATTACCTTGTGTTTTATTAGGTATTGCCTAATATAATTTTTAATTCTTGATATTATTAGCTAAAGTCGAAAATCATAAGTCAACTTTCGATTTTATAATTGTATAAAATTAAAATTTGTGTGAAACTTGTCGTTTTTACATAAAATATTAATGTTTTTTCAATCAAAACTTTAAAATTTAAAATACACTTAATAATTTCCTTTATTAAAAGATTCCTCTCAAATTTTTCTATACCTACGTGCCATAATTTTCTTGAATATTGGCCATCTGAATAATTTTTCACAAACGTTGAAATGTTAGAATTATTGCTTAATTGATAGACAAGAAGATGAATTCTTTTCAGAATTATTACGTAACATATTATTAAATTTATTTTTTCCATGGCGGAAAATCGTAAGCAATTTACTCTTTTATAATTTAACTCAAATCTTAGGTTTTTGTTAAAATTAGTTTAAAAAACCGTACATAATCCGCACTATGGGTATTCTTTGCTCCTCGAGTGAGATTTGGTGATTGTTTCAAATTTTAAAGAAACGATAAATAATATCTTCAATAAAACAATTCTGAGTGAAAATTGACTTTATGAGGTTTAATCGATTCCGCCAGTTTAATATTAATTCCGTCGGTTATTGTTTGCACCGTATATTTTCATATTATATTGATTCTGCCGAACATTTGTTTATAAAATATGAAGCAAAACATAAAGTTATAATTATACATTGATCATACATAAATATACATAGTAGAAATATTGAAATCATCGATTGCAAAATGTTGACATTTCCCCTAAAAATGGTTCACTACCCCTGTTAATAGTTTTTCATTTTCGTGAACATTGAAAATATTTTTTTATCATACGTTACCCATCTGCCTACTTAAATTTTCGAAAGTAGGTTTATGCATATTATTAAATTAGTAACAATATTTAATATTCTCGTCTACTAAAATAGTGACCACAAGTCACAACGCCAATATTACACGTATATTTCTGAGTAGTAATGTAAAGTTTCCACTGATAGGATGTGTCCTCTTTTGCGAAGAGTAAATTTATAAGTAGTTTTCATTGTATCAATAGTATACTCCATAAATATTAAACTTTATGAAACTGTCTCAAAATTTAAAATATACATTTTAGCTTTCTTCAAACACCTAGTACTCTATATTAGTTATTAGTACTCTCACTTTTCATACTCTGTTTATTATCACAGAGCAATTATTTTCTTGTAAATTATATTCCTGTTATTTTGATATTAAATTAACATTTTTATGCTCGACACGTAAATCTCAACGTATTTACTATGATATATTTAAGAAAAAAGTTGTGACAAATTTTTAACTAATAAAAAAGTAAAGTAAATAATTATAGACAAGAAAGCCGAACATACTTTGCAACACGGATATTCTTCGCTCCTCGGGTCATATACTCTTAGCGGGTGTGTAAAATTTTAAAGAAACGATAAATTATTTTTTCAATAAGATGATTTTGAACGAAAGAAGTTAATAATATAAAGAGTAATAATATGATTAATAATACCAAGAGTATCTGCCTAAAAGAGCGAAGAATATCCATGGTGCGAAGGATCTCCGGCTTTTCTATCTATACTTTACTTTTTTTTTATTTATGAGAAAAAATAGAGCTATAAATTTTACTTAAAATTATAACTTTTATAAATATTACAATGAAAATTATTTTGTACTGAAATACTTTTATATCCTACAGGGAAAAAAGTAATTTTTCATGAGAAAAAAAATGTTAGAAAAATTTTTTCATAATTATCCCTAACCAAACTGTTTTCCGTATTATTATTTATCAAAGTATAAATTATCGTAAAATTTGGGCAAAAAAAAGTTTCAATAGCGTTTTTGTCAAATTTTGAGTAATTTTTCTCAAATTTTGGAAAAATTATTGAGAATTTCGGAAAAGTACCTTCTTAAAACTAATTCTTATTTTAAAAGTTACTGGTCTCAAAATCACTATTACTTGCTAGTTACATTTAGGGATTATTTTTTAATTTATATGTTTCTTTTTTAAATCATATTCTTTCAAAATGTATTTTCTTACCATAGTATTTTTAATCGTAAAATATTCAAATCAGACTCTAAGTATTGGATATCGATTTTGAGACAAAACGGGGTGCAAAGATAATTGATGAAACTAAGCAAAAAAAAAAGGAAAATTTAAATCAAAAAGCTAGATAATGTTATTATTGGTACATTTTTCATGTAGGAACTTTTTAAAAATATTTTTTGGGAGTATCTGTATTTATTTTATTTTTATATGGATTTTTCAAAATGATATATTATTAATACCGAGGTGTGTATTATTATTATTGTTATTAGAATTACTATTATCATCGATTATCAGCATAAAACTAATTCAGCAGAATTGTATATCTTAGAATATGTGAAAAGGTAAAAATATAAATAAGTACATTGTATATTATTATAAGAACATTCAAAAACGTAATATTATGCGTGTATGAAAAAGCTTGCATTTCAAGTAATATTTTACGTAAATACGTTTTATAAATATCAGTTACATGATTTTTGATTCTGAGCCGAACTAGTGGTTTCACAATGATGTCATTTTTTTTTTCTGTAATTATATGAATTATATACATGAAATCATTTAATATATTATATGCTTTTAAAATTCAAAGTGGAGGAAAAACAGGGCCGTACTATTGTGTTTTATTTTTTTATTGTAATATCAGAACTTGGAATTTTTTTCGGTATATTTACCCCCTTTAAATACCAGGAAAATAACAATATTCATTACGTTGGATACTATCTATGGGCGTAAGTTTTCTTGCAAATTTCACAAGGAAGTGACTTTTTTTCGATTGGTTCAGTCGAGTGTCACAGTCAAATAATAATTGTCAATTATTGGAATATTCTTCCCGCACATTTAGCTAGGATTTTTGATTTCCATGTTTTTATTTTTAGTAAACAAAAATCTGTTTTTTTTTCTTTTAAAAATTTCATGTTGTTATAACCATATACCCAATAATAATTTTAAAACGAATAAATTATTTATTATTCCTTATAAATTTATAAAATTATTTTTATTGATTTAAGTTTATATGTCTTATTCATTTTTAATTATTTATTAATATCACATTTAATATAAATTTATATTAACTTCATTTTCATTAATATACTCAAGATATAATTAAAAAATAATTATCCTACATTTTTATAATTACTCTTAATTACTTAGAATAATGAACTAATAGAAGTCTATTATATCAGCAGTAGTCATTGGAGTAACTTGAAATGTTTTCAAGTGAGGGAAAACGATCATTTTTTTAAATCTCTAAATACTTATTTTTTGATTAGTGTTAGATGATTCATCGAAATGAATCATCGATCAATATCATTACTTCAATTGAACGTATTGGCTCGAAGAAATAAATCCCAAAGTAACCGTTGACAAAAATTTTTGTAATAACGTTTTGTAGTAATAAAATACAAAGTATAAACTATACAATTTATTACCTACCCATTTTCTGTTTTATATATAAGTATATTTATATTAATTTTGTACTTGTTATGAAAGATTAATAATTTAATTTGTAGGTAGTCAATCATCTATGTACGAGTAAATAAAAAATAAATGTCAATTTTCATGATAGTTTATGATTTTATTATGAAAGAAAAATACTTAGGGCCTACGATAATATTATTCCAAGACTGCGATTCTGTATATAATGTAGATGATTATCTAACGAATTCGTGAGTCATAATTAGACCTAAATTTATTTATGAGAGAATTCGATTTTTTCTCCGCTCCGTGTAAAATATTATACTACGATTATAACATTAATGGAAAGTTATGAAAATCTGTTCACTGTCCGCACGTCCGCATAAAATGAATGTATATGATGATGATAAATAAACGCAAAATAAATATAACAATATACCGTATAGGTGTTAAAATCATTATTCAATGACAATATCAAAATAAAACGTAACCACCTAAAATCACGAAACTTTATAAAAACATAGTTATTGTAGCGTTGGTGAATAATTAACCATTTTATTTTATTATTATTTTGCATTATTAATTTCCGGCAAACCGTTGCTCGTTAACCGATTTTTCTCATTATTCTGCAAAAAAAAAAAAAAAAAAAAAAAAAAAAAAAAAAAAAAAAAAAATGATACTCGTATAATATCATTAGGGCACGGATTTTTATGAAATATAAAATACAATTTTTTTATAAATAATATTAACTCGACTGTTATAATGCAGTCTTCTACCAATTATTATTATTATTTTTACTGTGCAAGTAATTACAAATCTCACGCACATAAGAATGTGTTATAACTGTTGAAATTATACATTACACTTTTACGAAATCTAAATCCTTATCCAAACTTCGATTGGAGAAAAACAATATCCTTATAATATTATGTCAATGAAACGAATAAAAATATTTGATGAAGTTCGTGTCTATAGGTACGTAAACCATGGAATAGTGCGCATTTGTAGATTAACAAGTAACAACATTGTAAAAATGTGTGTACATAAATTTAATGGATGCTAAATATTATTTGAGATGTCTTTGCGGATCGTGTTCAATGAACACTGATTATGTTTAATCAGAAATTACTAAGTAATAAATACAAGTCTTGTCTACCATTTATGCTCACTAAAAATATGTTGTTTTTTAAAAAAAAATCCGTGACCTAGTCGTTATGTAATAATTTAATATCATTTATAATGACAACTGACACTGGTCGCAACACGTTTTTCGGATTCTTCGAATTATTATTAATTAATAGGACCCGGCAGAAATACTTTATACATACTTTCGTAACAGATTAATTAAAATTTCCCTTGTCGTGTTTATTTTTTGTTGAGTGGTTTTCACCGAACACGCCCGAGTTTTAAATTATTAAAACACATTTTTCGCATTCAAGTTTAAAGCGTTGAGCTCATAATTGCATGGTTAAATTTTTTCATTATTTTCAAATGGAATTCGAGGTTGAACGTATTATTGTTACGTGGTGTTTATTTTTTTAATTTTAACTCGGACTACCTATATAATATTATAAAATAAAAGTATAAAATAGTTTTCGAAATTCGGAACAATAGTGCGTTACGTGGAATACCTACCGTCATAATAGGTATGTTATTGTCCTCCACTAAAGTTTGTCTTGGGTTTAATCTTTGGTGATTTTTTAAACGTGATTATTCATAAATATAAATATAGGGAATATTCTAAAAAAAATCTTTTGAATATATTAATGCGTAGTTTGAGGAAACTCTTTTGTAAAAAATATAATATATATGTAAGTACTTAAGATGTAGTTTTTTTTCGTGGAAAAATGTATAAAGGTGATTAAAATATAAGTCGCAAACGAAATCGTTGCGACGACTATTGACTTTCAAAGTTAATAAAGTCGCACCATATAAACATATTGTATAAAACTTGTAATGGAAATTAGTTACTCTAGGTTTTACCACACACATTGTTAAACCTATTAACGTTTAACTTATCAACGAGTACACAGTGTAAATTTTCTTTCCGAAATTCCCTCAGCATAATCAATTATTATGCTATGCATGTTTACTCGGATTCGCTTCAGAAACTTAATGAGACTGTTTTGAGCTCTAATAATATTATTATTATAATACGAGTGTTTCGAGAAAACGAGATCCCTGTTTTGAAGTTTTAACATTTTTAATCAATCTATCTATAACGTGTATAATGTGCATATATGGTAGATTAAATAATATATACATTTAGTATGTAAATACATGGTGTGTAAATTAAAAACACACTAGTTGGCTTTAAACAACTAAAGAATGTGTTCGTTAAAAATATCATAAAGTTCATCGTCGTCGGTCTACACCTTTCTAGTAGTGTGGCCAAAAAAACAAAACAAAATAAATTTATTCTGTCACATATTATATCCTATCTTATTTTTCTGGTAATATTCCAAGTAACGAGTATTGAGTAAGTACCTAACCAATATTCGAATAGGAATTGCATTTGTTACATTTTAAATGATAAGATTTTTCTATTATAATTAAACGAATATTATATGTTTTTAAGTTACTCGAGCAAATTTACTTAAATAATAAATTTACTGGATTATTGTACACTTAATTATACTCATTTACTATACTATTACATTACTACACTCTTTACTATATTCACTGCCAACCCCTTGGTTATCCCTATAACTCTAATTTTCTTTTAACATCCACACCATGGGGCCCAACTAAATGATTTCGTTACAAAATCCTATTTTAAAAATGAAATTTAATCTAATATAAAAAAAAACGTCTAGATAGAGACCAAGGTATGAATTATAGCTATGTATGATTTATAGATTTTTAAATTTGAATTTAAATTTTATTACAAAATAAATAATAAAAAGCTGGATATATTTCGCACGACGGGTGTGAAACTCTTGATGGATGAATAAAATTAAAAAAAAAAGATGAATCATTTCTTCAGTAAAACGATTTATTAAAACAGTTCAAATACAACTACCTGATTTTTTTGTAATAATTAATTACTTGCATGGCACTAAAAATCACAAATATTGCTAGATTTTCTACGATTTTATTTATTGGTTTTGTAATTCCAAGTATGCAAGTGCAACGATCGTGATCCGAGTTCGCAAAAGCTCGGAATGCTGTTTCTTGCAACGAATTAGTCGATTTTGGCACATCGCCAATCTGTAGATTGGCATAACTATTGATTTATTATGATTTGATAAGTAAAAATATATATATTAACCAAAAATAAAGAAAACCTCATTTCACTTACTATTGAAACGAACGATCAGCTGTGAAAGCGAAATTAAATAGTATTATATTATTTTGTAGTCTTGTAGGTATCCATTTAATTAACTTTAAGCGAACAATGAAAAATAATTATAAAGGAATAATTTTTAGCGCTAAAGCAAAATGGTCGTTCTAATCCCATGTTTCGAAGACTTTCGAGGAAATTGCATAATCTTTCATTAATATTGCATAAACTAATTAAAAAAAATAAAAATAAAATACTTGCTTTAAAATAGTAAAAAGAAAATCCGATGAGTTATAGCGGTTTGTAAAACAATAATAGTAATCAAGATTAATGAAGCAAAAGAGAAAAAAGTAAAGTAAAGTAAAGCAATGATAAATAAAGTAGAGTATAAACAAGAAAGTCAGACATACTTCGCACCACAGATATTTATCACTCCTCGGATGAGATACTCTTGGTGGGTGTGTTGATTTTAAAGAAACGATAATTCATTTCTTCAGTAATACGATTCTGAACAAAGTATGTTAGTAATATAAAGAACAATAATAGTCATAATTTCAATAAACCCAACAGGAGATCCAACATCTGACCCGAGGAGCCAAGAATACCTGTAGTGTGAAGTATGTCTGGCTTTCTTGTCTATACTTTACTTTACTTTATTCATTAAGTAAAGAAAAGGGGAAAAAGGGTTAGAAAAAAGTTCAAACATTTTTTTTCACATTTTTAAAATTTTCTTGTGCCAAAATATTTTTCATATTTTTTTTTATCTTAAACTAAATTTTCATAAATTTCGTATTAAAAAAAGATAGTTTCCGAGTCTTTTTTTCAATTTTTGATTAGTTATTCCCAAATTTTGAGAAAATAATTGAGAATTTCGAAAAATGACCTCTCTAGAGTACCATCTAGTGGCAAATCCTGTTTCAAATAATTATTATCCGAATGCGTTGGAAAAGTATTTCTATACGAAAACGTATACACATAAAAAAAAATAATAAAAAGTAAACATCATAGTAAAAAAACTAGCTTCTTCGCTTCACTCAGAATCCAAAATAATTATCAAAATTTAATAATGTTTAATACTTATTTCAAAGTCATATAAATATCCAGCAGACAACACATACACATCTACATCGTGAACTTTGAGTATCTTTATAAGGAAATCGTGAAATGAACTTAAATATCTTTACGTCATAACGTAGCCTAAAAACAAAATAATGATATTTGCGCGAATATCTTCTTAAGCTTAACAGAGCTTAGTATTTAAATTTTTTTATTTATTTTAACTACTTCATTTTTTTTCATATAAATTAACGTAAACATTCGTTTAAAATATCAGTTTTTTCTTATTCGATGCTACTGGTAATACTCTTGGTTTAGGACCCTAATGCAGAACTGATAGGTGAAATCAGGAGCTTTTCCGTTTGGTCTTGAGAAGAAACTTATTTTGTAAATTGCAAATTGAAAAAATATAATTTTTATAAAAATAATTATTTAATGCCATAAACCACGTATAACGATTTTTTTTCTCTTTCATTTTTATATTAGTATCATAATATTCTAATTTTCTTTATTATTCACCGACCGCGGGTCGTTGCATAGAATGTGAAAGGTCTTATTATTATATTATAATCGTCATTATTATTATTATAACGATACCTATTGTACGGGATTATAATGTCAGGTATGATGACAATGTGGCAGGTATGATGACAACAAACTTTTTTCATTTTATTCGCATTTTATATTATTCGACTACATCGTCGTCTACATAAAAATAATAAACAATAAAATAATAATAATATAGTTATGTTTTAATTATACGTAAGGCGATATGATTAAAATTCGCGTACCGGGTAAATTGTTTACTCAAACGTGCATATGTCTATTTTTTGTTTTTTTTTCAAATTTTTGATGTCATATTTTAACGCGCATAGTTTCGACCTGCATGATTATGCATAGGCGTCTTATACAATTATTCTGCGCTTTTGAAATTCGATCACTGTACACATACACACACACAAATATACAATACAATTATTATTTATGTTCGTCACCCGGTGGAGACGCTACACGCCTAAACAACAAACAGACACGTTACAAATACGATATAATAATAATAATTATTATTGTTATTATTACTATTATGTTACGACCCGTTAAAACCGGCGGCGGTGGTGGCGGGGTCAAGTGTACGACAGTCCTCCTCCTGTGTATAAATCGCGAGAGGTTATAACATAACCGACGCCACACCATTATGTGGGTCAGTGTAATGAGTCTAATTCGATTATTGTTAATGAACGACGCTATTTATGTATCGTCGTCGTCGTCGTCGTCGTCCAATTACGAGCGTAGTGTGACGGCGGTCGGAACGTGTTATGTTTGGCGATAATATTAACAGCGTCTCAATAACCCTTTGGGCAAAGGGTTGCCTCAGGTCAGCAGGTAGTCGGAGTAATAGCGTTTCGACGATTGCGATATAAACGACCGAATCCCTGCGCACTTTGACCAACAATTTGTCCGTCCCTCGATGTAGTTTTCGTTTGTCCGCGACAATTGGCAATTTTCGCCCGACTGTAGCCGCCGATCGGAAAGCGAGTTTGTCCCAAATATTCCTACGGACAATGCAAGGGATTCCGGGAAATATAAACCAGAATTTTTTTTTTTTTTTTCTAAACGAAATTCCTAGTGTACATCAGCTCTATTGCAAACAATTACACGTTGAATTACAGTTTATTTGACTTTTAATTAAAGCTTTTTATTACGAATGTTTTCAATAATATAATATAACTGTGTTAATTAATTGAATTGTAAATGTTTTTCGAGCTGTTACATTAATACAAGAAACCCTCTTATTTAACACAATCAAGAACATTGTTAACCATGTACCTTTGATTTTAGTCAATAGCATTTTATTCTCATTGAATCGATAAAAATCAAACCTGAAACCAACCGAACATTAATAATTTTTGAATCAGGTTTTTAGACGAATAATTAAAAACAAAATGTCGTGAAACGAATACGTCGCAAAAAAATAATGTCGCCAATTTAGGATGAAATGTAAAATTTAATATATTTAACTCTAATTCTTCCATCAAAGGGTGTCTGTTTATTAAGGATACATAAAGACACGCGACAATTTTAAAACTATTCAAAACGATACCAATTAACACAATGTTACATAAAAGTAGCATTTAAGCGTTAAAGGAACAGCTTAAAATTATATATTGGGGGTACAAGTCTGCAGGAACGATTAAGTTCCTGAGAAATTAAGTTCCTAAGATTAGTAATTTAATCAACTTATACATCAAAATAGAGCCTAATAAAATTTGATCGATCAAGTCTTCAAAGAGGTTATCAAAAATTAAAGCAGTAATTATTTGCTTTTAGTTGGTACTTTAAAGAGGTCATTTTTTTTAATTTCTCAATTCTTCATTTTTTTTTTTTTTTTTCTGGAAAAACTACCCAAAATTTGACAAATAAGACTCAAAAACTATAATTTTTTGATCCAAGCTTTATGAAAATTTAAACATACGAGTAGATAGACAATAATATGAAAAACATTTAGGTGTAAGAAGATTTTGAAAATATGAAAATAAATTTTGGATATTTTTCTAACAACTTTTTTTCTTATTAAATTTTTTTTCTTTTTCTTTATTTATTAGATAAATAAAAGTAAAATAAAGTAAAGTATAGATGAAAAAGCCGGACATACTTCGTACCACGGATATTCATTGCTCTTCGGGACAGATACTCTTGGTGGGTGTATTGAAAATGACGACGTATTTTAAATAATTTAAATTAATAAGTATATTGTAATTAATTAAATATATTAATACATTTTACTGAATGAGTAATAATTTTAATTCATTGCATTAGGCTAGTAATTACAGATATTGAAATGTTTAATGAATATCGTTTAAAATTTATTTATATTTAACAAAGCTGTTTTTTATCTGATTTCTTTCTAATTCGTGTACATTATCTCAAAATGAGTCAAATGAAATATATTGCAACAATTTTATAAAAATGTGTAAAATTGATTTAAATGTGAAAAACAGTAAATTCAAGAAAGGTGATAAAAATCAGAATTTAGGGATTTAAAAAAATGATTTTTTTCCTTCACGTGAAAACATTTCAAGTTACTCCAACGACTTCTACTGATATAATAGTCTTATATTAGTTCATTATTCTAAGTACTTAAGAGCAATTATAAAAGTGTAAGATAATTATTATTTAAATATATCTTGAGTATATTATTGAAAATAGTTTAAATATAAATTTATATTAAATTTCATACTTATAACTAATTAAAAATATAAATTTAAATGAATAAAAATTATTTTATAAATGTAAAAGAAATAATATTATTGACGAGGTATATGATTATTATTGGGTATATGTTTATAACAACATGCAATTTTTAAAAGTTTAAAAAAAAAAACAGATTTTTGTTTACTAAAAATAAAAACATTAAAATCAAAAATCCTAGCGAAAAGTGCGAGAAAAAAATTCTTACAGTTGATAATTATTATTTGACTGTAACACTCGACTGAACACAAACCGGAAAAAGTCATTTCCTCGCAAAATTCGCTAGAAAAATTATGTCCATGGATAATATTCATTGTAGTGAATATTGTTATTTGCCTGGTATTCAACGTACGTAAATATACCGATTAAAATTCCGAGTCTTGATATTACAATAAAAATAAAACACAATAGCAAGATACTGTTTTTCTTCTGCTTTGAATTTTTTAGGCATATATTAGGGTATTTCTTACATATATATATACAATTACAGAAAAAAAACATTATCGTAAAACTACTAATTCGACTCAGAATTTAAAATCGTATAATTGATATTTATAAAACATATTTACGTAGAATATTACTTGGAATGCAAGCGATTTCATACACGCTTAATATTATGTTTTGAAATGTTCTTTTAATAATATACAATGTGATTATTTATTTTACTTTTCCACTGATAAAATGGTTTTTCTTAAGATACCAAATTCTTCTGAATTAGATTTATGTCGATAAACGATGATGATAATAATTCTAATAACAATAATAATAATACATAGGTATTTATAATTTATAATTCAGAAAAATTCAGGGTAAAAAATAAATGAATACTGATATTTCCCAAAAAATATTTTTAAAAGTACCTGTCTAAAAAATACTTCGATATCAACATTATTCAAGCTTTTGATATAAATTTTTCTACTTCTACCATTTCCCTAAACTTTCCTTTTTTTTTTTTTTTTTTTTTGCTTAGTTTTACTAATTACCTATAAACCCGTTTTGTCTCAAAGTTTTGAGACCAGTAACTTTTAAAATAAGAACTTATCTCAAGAAGCAGTGGCGTATCCAGGATTTTTTTTTTGGGAGGAGCTGATCAGTGACAAAATTCCATAGTCCTTTTTGATTTCATTAATTTTTAGAAATTAGAAGAAAGCCCATTAAATCA
>JAIPRM010005235.1:0-20962 GCA_025469315.1 Stegophylla sp. TES_Ste_2020 | reverse complement strand
TGGATTATTTTGTTATTATGACTATTAATGGATATTTGAAAAAATTTAGTGAATTTTATTTGGTGTAAGGTGTAACTATTATCGGAAAAGAAAGTTAATTATATAAATAGCTCAAAACTCAGGTTTTCCCGTTAAGAGACAAAAATTCTAATTACACTAATTACTGAGAGTTTGTTGATTTATTAATTTAAAAAAAATAGATTTTTATTTAGACTTTTATTACCTCATACACACCACGCACACAAACTAAAGTACGCACACAAATTATGTTGTACCTACCCAACATTATTAAATATAATTTTATTAATATAACCTTATCGCCAATTATTATTATTATATAGTATTTGAAACTTCGCTCAGAATTGTTTTATTGAAGAAATGGTTTATCGTTTCTTTAAAATTCAATACACCCGTCAAGAGAATCCCACCCGTCGTGCGAAGTATGTCCGGTTTTTTTAAATTTTTTTCTGTGAACACTGTTTTGTATGGATCTACTTTTTCAAAAATCTTGGTTAGTAACTTTTCGTAACTGGATTTGCCTCTAGTTGGTATTTTAAAGAGGTCATTTTTTGAATTTTTGAATTTTTTTTTGAAAACTACCAAAAATTTGACAAAAAAGGCTCGGAAACAATCATTTTTTGATCCAAATTTTATGAAAATTTAAACATAAATAGACAATATAAGAAGAAAATTTATTATTAAATAATTAAAAAATGTGCCCTTGTCCCTTTTTGAAATTTTTTAGAAAAATTTCCCCGCGTGGTGGAAAATTCCCACATACCTGGCAACACTGGTCTCAAGATGGTTGACCAACGACACAGTAGAAGACCGTTCTTCTTCAACCCGATTTTTCATACGTCCTGTCATCGATGATGTTCCATCATCGATGAGCGATGCGCCGATGACCCCCGATGACCGTTGAACGTTGACGTACTGTAATTTATAGCATACAATTATTACTATTTTCCGATCTTAACGGTGACGCAGTCATTGTTAATTGGTCTTGTCTCGGCGGAATATTCGCTTCTCGAATTTCGATCAATATTTTTTAATCGAAATCGGATGGCGGAGAAACTTGACGAATTTGTCTCGGAGGCGAGCACCACGATTGACGGCAATGTTATTCCGACAGAAACGGGACGACGGGATAACATCATGTTCAGACAATTGAAACAATTCGAGGAAAGCGACTACGAAAGCGTCTTCTCGTGGACAATCAAAGAACGGACTGGCCAATCCCAAAGTCATTTGATCAATTTTCTCGACTCGATTCGTGATAAATGCGACGTCTTCGCCGAACCGAAGAATGTATTCAATGTGAAAAGGTAACTTCATTTGAATAATTATTGTTTTATTATAAGATTATTGCGTCAATTTGACTCGCGTATATATTATTATGTAGTTAGTTTCTCAGGACACGGGAAAAAAATAATGCGTATATTTTACGTCACTTAGCAACTCGTTATTGCACTGATTTGAAATTAAAATGCTTTCCAGGCGAGAATCTGCGAATAAACGTTCTTGACTTTTTAATCTCTGGAGAATTATTTAAAACACGTTTTAGATTCTGAACGAAGTGAAGAAGCTAGTGTTTTTACAATGATGTTTATTTTTTTTTTTTTCTGTGTACAACTTTTCATATAGAAATACTTGTCCAAAAATTTCAATCAATAACTTTTTGAAACCCGATTCGCCTCTAGATTGTACTTTAGAGAGGTCATTTTTTGAATTTCTCAATTCTTCAATGTTTTTTTTGGAAAAAATTTGACAAAAACGATTTTTTGATCAGAATTTTATGAAAATTGAAACATAGATAGAAAATCCTATGAAAAAGATTTTGGCGCAAGAAAATTTTGAAAATGTGAAAAAAAATTTTGAACATTTTTTTTTTTCTTATATTAACTTATTTTTATTAACTTCCTTTGTTCAGAATCGTTTTACTGAAGAAATGATTTATCGTTTCTTTAAAATTTAATATGCCCGTCAAGAGAATACCACCCGTCATGCGAAGTACACCCATCATGCGAAGTATGTCCGGCTTATTTATTATACTAGGTAGTAAACCTATTTTTAATTCATATTTTGTATCTTTTTCACAGGCTCTTTCTAACGAGCTTTGGATTCAATTTTTGTTTCTCATAATTTAAAAGAAAATAGAAAATTAATCACTATTAAGACGTATCGGTTGCATTTTGAAAATTACAATCCGAACTGGTTCCCGGTATTTTATACGGCACACATCCGAATTGGAATTATATATAAAAGATTTAATTAATTTTTTATCTCAATTCTACATCTTATAATGTTATATTTATGGAAATGACCAAAATTTAAAAGACACTTCTTTCAAAAATGAACTCGTATGCGATACCTATAACTTTATATAGGTACAAAATAATAGTATTTTCATTTTTAATCGGGGTTTTCGATGGAACACAACTCGTACAGCCAAAATAAAAAGCTACCGGACATAGCTCGTTTGCAGCCTCGATTAGTAAGACCCTGAATCCGTGGGGCTCTGGGGCAGGGGTAAAATGTCCAAACACTTTTTAACTATCGTTTTTTGGTGAGCCCGTTAGCATGCCCCTAAAGGCATGAGCCCCTCCACCACGTCAAGGTGGGCTCATGGAGGGGACCTACCTACCTACCTAACCAACCTAATCTACCAAACGCGCACACGAATTCCGTTTTAAATACTACGTGTACTTATAAATTATTTAAGTTAAAACACTCATGTACCCTCGCATTATTAAGATTACGTCCAGTACACGGCATCAGGTGACTTAAGCAACCACACAGGTTGTTAACTGTGAATTACCGATGCCCTCTCCGCCATCAAGCACGCGACCTTCAGCTAACCGAATAACGCAAGGAAACAAGGTGTCAGAAAAAAATAAATAAAAAAATGTACACATAATAGATCAAACAGATTTAGTAAGAAGAAAGACAGAAAGAGAGAGAGAGAGAGAGAGAGAGAATAGAAAGAGAGAGAGAGAGAAAAACAGACAGAGAAAAAAAAGAGACAGAGTAAGTGAAACCGATCAGCGAGACGAGCTCTCCTTGCCGCATCGGTTTGAACACTAATGACGAGACGACGGTCTAACGGCTACTATGAATTTTATTTTTTTATTATTGAAAGCAAAACGATTGTCATTGGTCGAAACTATGTTCATACCTGATTGGCTATTAGGATATTTAATCAAATAAGATTTTAAACTAATTAAAATATTATATTATACATACCACCCGTCAATTAACATTAATATTACAATAATTATAATAACAACAATAATTAAAAAGATGCAATAAAACATTACCGATCAACCTCTCAACCTTTTGTGTATTAATAACAATTATGTAATAAAAATAGGTAATTTATCCGTACTTTCTCCGATTTTTTTTCAATCAAACCCTTGTAAAAGGTCCATAAGAAATTTTATTATACTAAAATATCCGCAATTAGGGACAATCTATCTAGGCACAACAATCAAAAGAATCAAACAATCGGTTGGGCCAATTTTCTTATATGTACTAAAAGTGCGTAATTTTAGGTAAAACTAACGAATTTAGTCGAAATTCTAACTTCAAACGTGTATAAAAAAAAAAAGTAGACTAACGATTTTCGAGATTTTTCTGGTCAATTAGACATATATGTCAGTGAGATTATATTAAATTTTCAAATCTTAATATCAAAAATCAAAAATTTTATTACATAAAAACTAACCAAAAATGAGAAATTTCCGAAATTTTCAATGTGCTGTACTTAACTCAAAATTGATCAAATCTTTTTGAAATTCTTATGAAATATTCTTGTAGCTATTTTTATTAGTTGGTGGAAATTTCAAGTTCTTAGCTGTATTATTTTAGAAGTTATGTCAAAAAGTAATTTTCAGTTTTACGGAAATTTCGGTAATTGCGTATTTTGCCGTTTTTCGTCAATTTTTCCACAGTTTTTTCACGTTTTTTGAGAAATTGGAAAAATGACCCCTCTAAAGTACGATCTGGGTGTGATTCCGGTTCTATAGAAATACTGAACGAAACTTTCGGACACGTATTTCTATACGAAAAAGTGTTTACAGAAAGAGAAAAATAAATAAATAAATAAACATCGTAAAATCATAAGCTTCTTCACTTCAGAATCTAAAATTACAAATATGTATCTTAAATCTATAACTACTGTCAATATGCTTTAATTTCTGTACATATAAAAAAAAAAAAATAATGTAATAGACACTCTGCATAATATTAATTAGTGATAAAACCCAAGATGAAACAATTTATTATTGCTTTGAGGCCTGGTAGCCATAATTCTCCCACTCTTCCACAGTCCTTGCATTTATACCTCTGTATATAAAATCTAATTTACCTATTTTATCTTATATTAAAGCATTGATTTTATGTATAATAAGACTAATGATTAAACCTAATAAAATTAATATCTGTGGGTAAAATTTGTTTTTCCATTTCCACAGCAAGCTTTTAATGTAGGTAATTAACATTAATTTAGATTTATTTACATACTTACCTACTTAAAATTTTAAAAAATAGAAAATTATATTGGTATATTTTTATTTTGTCTCTTATACACACTACACAGATTATATTATACTTCAAGAAATAATTTGTTTCACATTCCAGATTTCATTATCAATTAATTACTGTTTATGAGCTTTATACCCTCGGCAGTTTTGACAAAGCATTACAAGAAATAGAAATCATTGCGGAATCTATTGATTTGTGTGAGGTTGATGAGACAAATTATCAGTATTTGGCTGCTTTCAAACATATTGCTCGCTCTACTTTTGCTTACATTGCTTTTTCAATGAACTGCTACTCCAAAAAGGTAAATTTATGTTTAACACTTTTTATAAAACTAAGAAGCATACTTACTTACATATAAATTAGGTAGTAACTTGTACCTTGGTATTTATCTCTTTGACATTATTAATTAATAATAACTAAGTTTAAGTATTTTTCATAAAAATGGTTTTAAAAGCAAAGTAAAGTAAAGCAAAGATAAGTTAAGTAAAATAAAGTATAGATAAGATAGCCGGATATACTTTACACCATGGGTATTCTTCAGTCCTCACGTCAGATTCTCTAGGTGTGTATGTTGAATTTTAAAGAAACAATAAATCATTTCTTCAATCAAACAATTCTGAACGAAGTACGTTAATAATATAAAGAACAATAATAATTGTAATTTTCTACACGCACACACACCAAGAGTACCTGGCCTGAGGAGTGAAGAATACCCATGGTGAGAAGGATGTCCAGCTTTCATGACTATACTTTACTTATCATTGATTTACTTTACTAAGTACTATGTAGAAGCAATTCCAATTTTTTAAATATTTAATTAATTTTTTTTTCTTAATTTATTAGGTAAAAAAGTAAAGTAAAGTACAGACAAGAGAGCCAAATATACTTAACACCACAGATATTCTTTGCTCTTCGGGTCAGATACTGTTGGCGGGTGTGTTGAAAATGACAACTATTATTATTCTTTATATTATTAACTTCCTTCGTTCAGGATCATCTTATTGAAGAAATGATTTATCGTTTCATGAAAATTCTACACATCCACCAAGAGTATCTGATCCGAAGAGCAAAGTATGTCCAGCTTTTTAATTTTGGTTTGAATTTACTAACAATTCAAAATTAATAGGGAAGTTAATTGGTATATGTACGAGACTTAAAATTATAAACTTAGAAAACAAATTTCTTGGTATATAATGTTGGAAATATAGTTCCAAATTATTGTACTATGAATCTTTAAATTTCAAATCCTATCATTAATTGGTTACTGATCCATTAAAAGAAAAAAAATATATATAGTTTCTTTTTACTTGAGTGCCTAAATTATGTGCCACCAGTGGCGTAGCTAGAATGCATTTGTTTATTGAAACCCTTCCCATTGATTTTTTTTTTTTATCACTTTTATATTGTTATACCTACCTAAAGGAACATTGAAATAGCTCGACATCAGCAGAATGGATCTTAAATAAGTACATAATTTAAATAACAAACCTGCTTACTTTTAAACTTCTACAGACTAGCAACACTTTCAGTAACAACTTCTTCTAATTAACAATCTTTTTTGACATTAAAAAGATTGGAAACATATTTGAAAATAACCACAATATAAATATATTGTTTATATGTTCTTCAGTTAGTTAAATGTTAATAAAGTTTTATGTATATGTTACTTCGGTAAAAAAATGATGGATTTAAGTATTATTTTGCATTAAATTTACTTTTAAAATAAAACCTGATTATTAAATCGATTTCACATTGAAACTCACATATGAAATTATATACAATATGTTTTTTTTTTTTTTTAACACCCGAATCAACCATAAATCATAATTAACTCAAATAAATGTACATTTAATCTTAACTAGAAATGTTTAATAATCCAGTACACCTGAATTTTCATTCAACATCCGTAATCCGAATAAATTACTGGGGTCCAAAGCCCTAGTATATAGCATTACCCCTACCCTGTCTATGCCATTGAGTAAGTTTACTAATAAAACTCTTGTAAACCCTTCCTTTGAGAAAATCCTGGCTACACCGCTGTATGCCACAATTTTTTAATTTTTTAACAGTACTATTGAAATATTATATGAATTTAATACAAATATTTAAAAAATAATAAAAAATAAAAAAAAAAACATTTTTGCTGTGTAGATAATGGAAAATGTTAAACCAATCAATATCTTGAGTCGAGCAGAAAAATCAGCCATTTATGCAGTAAAAGCTTGTGTGTTTATGGAGTATAAGCCGAATGGAAATGATTTTGCATTGGAATTTGCCAGTGAAGCCCGTAGCTTATATTCAGACGAACCTCAATGGATAGTTATTTGGTTGAGAGCCAAAGGTCGTGTTAGAAGATTTTACACCATGAGAAAATCAATGCCTGACAAATGGGAGGTAGAAGCTGCAGATATGTTATGCTCACAAACAAATCCAAAACCTCATTTTTTGATTGCTGCTTGTAATACTTATCATGACGTGGCCAATTATTATATGTTACATTATAACAAAGAGAAAGCTCAGATGTATTATAAGCGTGGAGCCGATCTTTTAATGTAAGTATCAATTTAAAAATCAATAAAATGATCAATTGTAATTAAAGAAAGTTAAATATTTTTTTAAACAGGATTTTAATAATAACTGTAAGATCCTGTGTGCTCTGTTTTTAATTAACATTTTTACCTATAATTGTAAAGATGGTAAATGATTATTAATATATATTTTTTGTTGTTTTGTGTTGAGTAGAGATGCTTCAAAGTTAATAGATGATGATGTTAAAGACCTTTCTTTCTGTCTAACTACATATCTTTTTACGCCAAAGAAATTTCAATCAAAAGCAATAATTAATCAAATTGTGGAAAAATTGAAAACTGTAAATAATCCATTTGTATATGATGTTTTAGGAGAATATTACTCTAAATATCAAAAGGTAAAAATTGCTTATTAATTATTATAAAAATTATATCATAATATATCATTTTTTGATTATTTTAGGACTATGACAAAGCAAAAATGTATTTTACTTGTGGAATGTTTTCTGGGCAATTCAGGTGTGCAATGCAATTGTTAAGAATTGATAGCCACTTTAAATCTGCGAACATAATTGAATTTGAACAGAAATTAAAAATGATTTATGACATTTTTCCAAGTCCAAGATTGAGGCTCATCGTTCTAGCACAAATGTTATTTTGTTATTTTGATGCCGAAAATCCTAAAGAATTGTTACAAAGTTTAAAACTGTTTTTAGATCTAGCCATTGAGGATGCACTAAAAACACAAGCATTGATTGTAAGAGAATTATATTTTATTATTACTTACATAATCCCTTGAAAATATATTTGTCTTTAAAATATTAATTAATAAGTGCTAAACTCTTAAATCAATCTAAATTGGCAAAATTGATGATCTTAATTTAACAGATTATTCGTTAGTTGGATGTGGGCAATAACTACAGGTGGGAAGTCCTGTTTTCATTTACAGTTTAGAGCAGGCATGTCAAACTCAAAACATCAAATGGGTCAAAATATTTGAATATAATACTATGCGGGCCTAAAAATGGCAGAGCTCTTGAAATCCTTTTTTTTTTTACAAAAAATCATCGAATATACTTATTTTTAACTTAGTTGTGACCTATTTATTTGCTCTTTATTTTAAATATAATATTTAAATAAATCTTGGACCACGAGCTGCAAAAACAAGATTCAAAGGCCGCGTGCTTGACATACCTGTTTAGATTAACTGTATCATACAATTTTTGAAAGGTATACACGCCACTCTAATCCACTGCACTGATCTTTAAATCATTATAAATCTTGTACTATTAGTTGAAAAAAATTATTTAGATGACAAAATTTTCAGCAAAAAAATTAATATTCTCTTTTAGAATATTATGTAGAAAGTAATGGTTGCCTTTATAAAAAAACTAAATAACTTAAAAATGCAGTATATAAAAAAATAGTAAAAAATTATTTTTTTCATGAAAATTTAAGTTTAAATTTCAAATTTACCAATTGGCATTTCCCATGAAAAGAATTTACTTTTATGGATTACACAGGGTTAAATCGTAATAATAGTACCTATATCTTTGTGGGATATTCTTTGTTTAAAGAAAATAAATTTAAACGATAAAAGTTCTTAATATTTTTCAGTTTTTTAAAATAAAATTTTAAAATTTACTTCACAATCAGTAGCGTTTATACAGGAAAGGCAAGTCATACATTAGTGCCCAAACAATGTTTAATATAAGCATGAAAATGATTAAATTTGATGTATTTTTAATTTTAAATAATGGTTGTATGCTAATTTTCTTATAAATAGAAAGAACATAGAAAATTCGAGTTTCTAAACATTTTTCAGTGCTTCACTGTGTGCACAAAAATAAATGATATGCAATAAGAATCATGCATCTCATATGGTTATGGGCCCTGTACACATAGTGCAAGTAGTTGTTTATTATTTTAATATCTATTAATTATCAGTAGGTATTTAATAAGTCATTCAGTAGACCGTTTTTAACTCTAAATTTTAATAACCAGAAAGTCACTGACACAATATTGTCAAAATGTATCCTTAAAATTTCTCACAATTTTAGAGTTCTAATTATTATCTTTACTAATGAAGTTCATGTATTATAATTAAAAGTATTCTTTTTTCTTACTTTTTATTCTGTATAATATTTATTCATGTGAACCGATAGTTAGAGATTTGTGAAATACGACTTAAATATTATTAATTTATCATTGGAGATAAACACAAATTAATTAAATATAAATTGTACCGTTTTTTTTTTTTTTTTTCAGAATATCTCTCCTATTATTAAGTCACGCAAAGAAGTTAAACCAAGACAATTTTTTAGTGTTCTAATTAATTATGTCAATTATATTAGAAAACATAATGAATGGAATGCAGAAGAAAAACAAGTTTTTGATAATACATGTACACTATTTAATACATTGTACAATAGTCGTCAGACTAATGAAAATATTCGTAACAATTTTCACGAACAAAGACGTTATGAGTGCAATTCGGAAAAAACAAATTTTGGTTTTAACTCAAAATTATTAAGTAATAGAACTAGAAGCAGCAAAACCAAATGGCGTAAAAAACAAAACAATGATCTTGAAGCTACTTTATTTAACATTATTGCTGGAGTTGAAGACAAGTATGAAAAACTGAGACCTGTAAAGAATGAAACAATAAAACATCAGAAAGAAGAATCTAAAGCAAACACAGATAAATTGCTTATAAACAATTTCAATAAACATTTAAATATTTGTGATGGTTCTGAAATTGATGAAGATCCAAACAAATGGAAAAATCTAAATTTGTTCATTAAAAATGTAAATTTTCCGGATTCAAAAATTGTCACTCTTATTAAATCGGTCGCCTATGATTCAGATACGGATAAATTTAATAGAAAAAACAAACAACAAATAGATAAATGCGAATATAACGATAAAATTGATAATCAAGAACAAGGTAAAAAAAGTACATTACCAAATAACTCTAATGCACATAGTCCTTCAGAAGATACCAAAGTAAAAAATAAAAACTTGAATTGGTTTAATGATTCAGACATTATTTCAAAAAATAAGCATAAACTGGATTGGCGGTTTGAACGAGACAGAGATTTGTGTGATCAAAGCAAAAGACTTTGAACAAATTATTTAAGTGCTAGAAAAAAGTAATTTATTTTTGAAATATACATAATATTTCTTAAGATACAAAAGAAAAGTCTGAAGTCATGATACAACTTTTAAAAAACAAAATTTATTATTTATTTACGTTAAACAAATAAGATTGGATAATAATTAAAACTGTGGTAAAAGGCCATTACCGATTCTAAACTTTTTATAATCAACGGTTAATTTCAAATTTGTGTTATTTATTTTATATTTTTATAAGTTTTGTTACAGCCAAAGGCACTTGTTAAACTGTTATTTTTATCATATTGTAAATTTTTTATCGACATTAGACTTTAGTCCTTTTTTTGTCATTTTGTCAACTGCTAATTTTATTATTGTTTTCTGTATGTTTTTTGTATTGGACCATTAGTATATTACCTATGTTGTTAATATTTAACTAAACTTTAATAAATTATTGTTGATTAGTTCTAATGTTTTAGTTTTATAAAATAAAATTAAGGTGTACAATTACTGATTGAAGGAAATTTGAATCACAAGAATTTTAAATTTCAAAACATGATAAAGTTTCATCACTTTTACAAATAATTAAGTTTACATTGGACTAATCTATTGTTAAATTGTTAAAAAGACTCGATATAAAATTGAAAATAATTGTTCTGAATAGAAAACTAAAGCTCCATCGAAAAATTTTATAGAAAAAAAAAATAATAAAGCATTTCTTCAATAAAACGATTCTGAGCAGAGTGTCAATTAATTATCTACATTAATAATTGTTATTTAATAACATAATAATCCATGTTCATTATTTCATTATTTGTAAATGTAAACATTATTTGTGTAAATGATCAATTTTCCGTATTTTGAAATGTATAAAGATTTTATAATTAAAAAGTAAAGTATAGACAAGAAACCCGGAAATATTTCGCACCACGCATATTCTTCGCTCCTTGGGTCTTATACTCTTAGTGGGTGTGTTGAATTTTAAAATAATACAATTCTGAGCAAAGGAATTTAATAATAAAAAAAAAACAATAATAGTTGTCATTTTCAACACAACCAGCAAGAGTATCTGACCCGAAGAGTGAAAAATACCGGAGGTACATAGTATGGCTGGCTTTCTTGTTTATACTTTACTTATCTTTGCTTATCTTTTTTTATCTAATAAATAAAGAAAAGGAAAAAAAAAAACAAGAGACATAAAAGCTCCGGACAATAAATTGTCACCAATATTTTAAGCGACTCTTTAATAATTATAATAGTATTAAAAAGTAATGTCAAATTATTGAAATTGTTATCGCATTAAAATTAAAATAATAAGTACTTCATAATATTATAAACATACATTTTTATCAGAAATCCCAAATTTTTATAACCCTATGATAATAAAAAAAAAAAAAAATAGTCATTTAATGTAATGGTCACCCTAAAAAATTTTTAGGAGACCCTCAAAGAGGTTATAACCTCTAGTTTGAAAATTGCTGTTCTAGAGGACTTGATAGAGATGAGATATATATAATATAGATGATGATTGATATAAGCCTAAGGAATTTTTAAAGCAATCAGATCTCACACTTGTGAAAACAGCTACACAGTCAAAAATTAAGAATTATTGTAAGCTAGGGAACAAGTTATGACTTGATCCGTTCGGACTTTTATAGGTACACAAATAAATATACGAATAATAAGAATAGTCTATTAAAAATTCTATTGAGTAAATATTTATTTTTACAAAAAAACTGAATTGAAAAATATCACCGCTTACTAATCGTACTCATAAGTATTAAATAGTTTTAGAAAATACAATAAGAATTTAAAAAATATATATATATATATATGGGACTTTAAATTATACATTAATGTTTTAAATATAGTTACAATAGATACATTTAAAGAAATTGTACTTGAATCTGCCTAGTTTTTTTTTTTAAACCAATTCCTTGGTATTTTTAGGGTATCAATGTTGGACATCACCGGTTCTTCCAGCTTAATCGTTATTGTATAATTCCATTCCCGGATCAACACCGGAGAACAACTGGCGATAGAACAGACTTGTTGCATGATTTCCTTGATTTCTTTCTGAACAGTAGATAAATCGTACTTTTTTGATCTACAACCATTGTGTTCATCACATTCTACAACAAATTCCCAACGTTCCATGATCTCATTTGTAGCCGAATTTCTCAAGTACAAAAACATCTTACGGACCAAGCGATTCAACAGCATTTCTAAACAATCATATCAAAAATGTCAATTATAATATTTTCTTTTACTCTACAACACAACAATAGTCAAAGTGTTAAAAATAAAACAAATCCTACAAAACTTTACAAACATAGCAATATAATCTGGACATGACATCATTAAATTGACAGAAGAAAAAAATGTATTCAAAATAAAACAAATTATTCAAATACAATATAAATTTGGTGTTTTCGTTTTTAAAGCTCATAAAATATTATGTATACATTGTAAATATTATTAAGTAAAATTTAAAAGAATATGAAATTATTTTCTTGTATTTTTAAACTATAATTGTTTTAAAACTATGGAAATTTTAATTTCAAATCAATAAAATTGAACTAAGTTATAAACTATATTCTCAATATAAACTTAGCAGAAATACCCATTTTTTTAGATTCTGAGTAAAGCTAGTACTTTTACAATGATATTTTTTTTTCTGTTAACACTTTCATATAGAAATACTTGTCCAAAAGTTTTGACCAACAACTTGATGAACCAAAATTTGTCACTTGATGGTACTTAAAAAGGGATTACTTTTCTAAAATTTGGTAAAAACTAACCAAAATTTGAAAAAAATAACTTAGAAATTATCTTTTTTTAATCCAGACCTCATGAAAATTTAAGTATAGATTATAAAAAATGTTTTGGTACAAGAAAATTTTGAAAATGTGAAAAAAATTGTTAAATCATTTTTTCCTAACACTTTTTTTCTTTTCAAATACTTTTTTTCCTTTCCTCAGTTCATTATTAAATGAATAACTGACTCAGTAAAAAATATATTATAAATAAATTTTTTTTTTTTTTGATATAGCTACAAAATTTATAATAGTGAGTAAAATTGTTTTGTATTGAATAAACTAAAGCTCCGCTAAGAATTATCTTATTGAAAAAATGATTTATCTCTTTAAAATTCAATACACTCCTATAAAGCATCCCACTAATGGCGTGAAGAATACCCATGGTGTGAAGTATGTTTGGCTTTTTTTTCATACGAGAATATTTTTATATTATTTGTAGTAAGTACCTACTGGGCACATGCTAGTCATATTTTCCCATAGACAGTAGAACTCAATTTACAATTATGACATTAATGTTTAAGCAATTTTCTCCTGTGTTAGTGCAATTTTTATTTACTTATATCTATTAAATAATTCACTCGGATTGTTAAAATTTTTTATATGATATTTAAGCAGTTACCATTTAATTAACTAAGCACAAGGTTTCATTGAAAATTTGAAAGCATTTAAATTTTTTTTGTAAATTTAATAACAATATTTAGTTTATGTTTAGTTTTCAATTTAATGTGTACTTTTTTTTTTTAGATTTAGTGTGAATTTTCAAAAGATTTTGAAAATTATATCCATAGTCGTGTAAGTTTAAACTATAGAACACTTTTTACACAAATAATTCTGCCATTCTAACTCATTTGACAAATTTAAATTTTTAATTAGAACATTTTTAAGACTGTTATAATTTTGAATCTAATGGGTACTCATAATTTTATTTAACACATGTTTGACAAACTAAAATATTTCTAGTTTTATATATATAATATATATATTTTAATTGTAATTAAATTTTGCTTTAATATAATATGTGTTCAAAATAACTGTTTTACGTACTTAATTAATTTATTTATTTTTTGTTCTTCAGAAATAATTTTGGTAATATACAGTTTTATAATAATAGAATATATTATATCGAAAATGTACCTATGAGAGTGTTTAAAATATATGATCTGCATAATATTTTATCTCATTTTGTGATTTGTACAAAAATCACTGTACACATCACGAAGTGTACAATTTCGGACTACGCATGTAACACACAGACACATACATATATAAATTAATAATTACTCATTCATTTATCCGTTCTAACCTCTTAAACTTTTGAGTTGTGCTTTAAAACAATTTGATAATTTGCCATCGGTCAATATCCATACAGGTGTGCCGAATTGGAATTGTATGTTGAAATTGTTCAGTGTCGAAAATCCACGTACAAATAAAATAGTATTAATTGCAATATCTATAATGAAAAAATGAATTTGACATTAATAAGTGATTAAAGTTCTGTAAATTCCGGGTAAAATACTTATAAAAACTTACAAACATATTCTACTGAAAGCGAAGCTGATGTTTTCAGAGATATTATATTTTGATTTCCTCGAAGAATTGGCATGTTTAAGTTGTACTAAATTGATTTCAAGTGCAATATCAACAATTTTTGACTGTCTTTTGTCAGTACAAAGTATTATAAAATATATTCAATTAATTTAGAATGTTAATTTTAGGACACAATGTGTAAGACAAGTCTAGACTAAAATAAAACTAAAATAACAAATGGCATTGTTTAGAAATATTCCATTTAAGATATAATATCTATTTATATATTCATTAATTGTATACATATGGGCATAGCCCTCTACATCATTATCAGTACATTACATTAATTAATGGTCAATTCTAACTTGTAAATTAGTATATTTGTTATTCATATTATGGACAGTTATCTTAAATATGCAGTTAAAGTATTTTAAATCCAATTTTCTTCATATTATTAGAAACATTAATATTTTTTTCCATTTAAATTAATTGAGTGCTTTGTAATTGACAACAGTAAGGCACAGATACTTAGACTTATTAAACTTAATTCTTCAATTAACAGAATAAGAGTAAAATAAGGACAAGGAATTTAAAACTGCTACTAATGTTATTAATTTTAATAGTATTTAATGAATGAAAAAAATATGCAAATATGAAGTGAAATTAAGTAACAAAACTTAATACCATTACACGACTGTGTATGCATACAAGAAACCAAAAATTCACATTAAAACCATGTAAATTATTTGATTTTCACTAGCCAAGGTTTGATGTGAATAGGCCAAATGTTTTGAATGATAGAATCAACCGATCAAGAAACTCATAGGCTGTCTACTAAATCAAATTTCAATGAATAATATTTCAGGTAATAAGCAAAAAAATATTCAACACCAGCAAATTTTGAATGTTGTGTTAAAGATATTTCGCTATTCAGGTCAGATTTTGGTGGGTGTATTGAATATTAAAGAAACTAAATTTCTAAATATTACGAGCAAATTTAATTTATTATTAACATACTACATAAGCAAAGTATTTTAATAGCATGAAGAATAATAATTGTTGTCATTTTCAACACACTCACCAAGAGTATCTGACCCAAGGAGCGAAGAGTACCACCCATGGTGCGAAATATGTCCAGCTTTCTTGTCTGTACTTTACTTTTTTTTATACAGTGAATAAAGAGTTTGATTAAAGCTGTTATTTTTGTTGACATAAAATATAATAAAAATCCACAAAAAAACCTAGAGTAGTAGGAACCTATTATTAAAATAATATAAAATTTTTGTATATACTTTTTAAATTCTATATAGTACTATTATTATTATTGTTAAGTCTCTTAAATTTCAGTAATGAACGAAACATGTTTACAGTAAAAATTTGCAAAAATGCACATTTTTATATTTAAAAAATAATATTTAAGTTATTTCAAAGTAGTTTAACATAATTTTACTATTATAAGATGTATAAACTAATAGTAAAAATTAAATCAAAAATATTTTTAAAATAAAATACAATTTGGTACATATAGGATAGAGCAAAAGTGATGTAATACTTAAACTTTCAATCGATTAAAATTGATTACAATTTAATGATGTACATTTTATTAATATAGTAGGAAAAAGAATAAACAAAAACAACCGTTAATAAGCTTAAATGCAAATAAATTACAATTTGACTACATAGATGAGAAGTTAATAATTGAAAATTTATAATTAGAAAAATACAAAATATCATCAACTTATATTAAAATTATGTATACAAAAATTCAAACATAAATTAACTTTTACCAAAGTTTTTTTTTTTTTTATAAGTCTGCTTTGTAACTCACAACAGTCTCCATTTTATGCAACGAAGTTGAAAATGATCGTAACTGTAACTCTTGGGAATTGGCAATATAACTGGGTACAGTTTCAGCCCATTGTGTTGGTACATCAACATCGGGTTTAGTATAGATTTGAAGGTCAAATGCACACGGACAATCAAGCAAGGGCAAGAAACTAACGGTAGAACATATTTGCCTTAGTACATCTCTAATTTCTTTTTGTATTGTAGACAAGTCTTTGTTTCCAACTGAATCAGGATTGGGATCACCAGATCCTTCATATTGTACTTTAAAATCCCAGCGCTCCATCACTTCTTTATTAGTAACGTTTGATATAACCATTGACATTTTTTGAATTTTTTGTTCCAAAAGCCAATCTAAAAAAATTATTAATTAAACTGAGTAAAGTTTTTGTTATTAAAACAGGGATGGAAATTTTTTTTAATTTTTTTGTTTTTATTTTTATGTATCATCATATAAAGTATCGTTTTTTGTTTAACGTTTTAAAAGAACATTATTTTTTAATTCCTTCAAATTATCTTTAATAAAAAACATACCACTTTAAAGTATATCTATTTTCAATACTTATATTAAATTAAATACATATACTACGTTAAATTACTACCACTATTCTCCTTTACTTTATTTATTATTCAATTTAATTGAATACAAAATTTAATTTACATAATTTTCAAATGGTTCAAATATTTTAAGAATTTGTTTTTTATTTTATTATTCAATTTTGAAACGAAAAGAAGTACCTAATGTAATTGGACTTGATTTATACAAAATATGTATTGTAATATGCTACTAGAAAAATATATTGGTAGTTATATTTAACTTTACCTACCTGCATTATTTTTTTCAAATTATTCATGAGATATTTAGATATTGGCTACGCATTGTATACCAAATGTTTCTATGTTAACTAAGACATTGTAATTTAATCAAAACTAAGCAATTATTTTTGCATGAACTATAGATAACATACCGACTATGAGGCACGATTGTTTATTTATTTGAAAAAAAATGTATAATATTATGAAGTTGTGTTAATACCTTTCATTTGTCCGAGAACCGGTTGCAGGAACTGTTGAATTTTTTCATCGGTCGACACCAGAATCGACAAACCAAAATGTTCTTCAGTTTTGAATGATTCAGGTGGATATATTCCACGTTGAAAAAGAATACTGTTAATGCCAAAATCTAGAACAGATTAATGACGAGCGGAGGTGATTATAAAAAAATGTATAGTAGGTACTTAATTGACAACATTAAAACTCGTAAAGACGTAATTACAAATGTTATTAATAATACAATAATAATTAATTGAGTATTTGAGCCCGGCACTCACTCAAATAGTCCATAACTAGTTTTGCAGATCCCTTGAGAGTGATGGCATTTTGATTCTGTACTTTGGTGGCCATCGTTCAGGACTTGTAAATACGATATTTTACTTAATAGTTGAATAATAAGACAACTGAGACTAATGTTGTAAACATTCGGTTTCGGCAGGATAAGACGGAAATGAAATTTAAAAAACTGTAATCTATTGTCACAATACAATTGTTAGTTTATTCGAAAAACAAAATTAACGGATAATCTTTGAAGCTCATTTATTCGACTCGCATCTCATGTGTTAATTCGACGTTCAATTTCTAGGTTAAGGACTGATAATGAATTTTGGCGGCAAAACATTCCGTGTTATGATTCAAGAAATCGAAAGTAAACGTGTCACAGAGTGATACTGATAATACTACAGCATGGATTAAAAAATATGATATCGTATAATAAATATTTAACAATTAACAGTAATTATTATAGTTTAATATTGCATTAATGTGTTTAGTTTTTAAAATGTAAATAACAAAAAGTAAACATATACTTTGTTATTTTTCGGTGTAAGTATATTATTGATACGCATATTTTTATGAGATAAAACGCATACATGTCTATGGTAGTTTACACAGGTTGAATTATTAAAACATGTTTACCCCCTTATATGGCCGTAAAAATGCAAAAAAAATTTTTGTCGGAATGTTCATTATTCACAATATTGTTTTCAAGTCGCCTTATATGAATATCCTGTGGCATTACGAACTTTTTTTTTTTTGTGAAATGATAATCCCTTATTTTAACCTTGAAATTTTATTCAGGACTCGGGTCGTTAATTTATGAAGTTCAATGTATAATGAAATCGAATTACGAATGAGTGGTTTTTAAATTACTCAAATTTAGGTGTTAAGGATAATAAAGTATCTTAGGTAGGGCGGAGTCTTGGGCCGTTTTTAGTATTGTTGTTCAGAGGGAGGGGGGCTAAAATAAAATCTAACTATGTAATTCGTAATTAATGATACTATTTATCTATACGAATAGCATTTAATTATTGCGATTGGGGGGCTAAACTACTATTTGGTGGGGTTTAGCCTCCCTAGTCCTCCCTTAAATAGACTCCTAGGTCCCCACCCAAGGCCAGTCATTCTTGTTTACCTTGTAAATAGTATTATTTATTTGATTACATAAATTATAATCACGGACAAAGATTAAGTTACTGATTCAGTAAAAAAATTTTCAAATTTAATTTTATAATTTTCATGCTATTTTGTTATCAAAACTATTAAGAATAAAATTTTTTTCTAAATATGTTTTTAAGTTCGTTTAATAATATCATTTTTTAATAATATCGATCTAATAAGAATAAGATATTGTTATCATTTTCAACCTTTTGATACCTTAGATCATAGAGTAATATAATTACTCTATGCCTTAGATCAGTTAGATCATATCTATGTATATGTAAATATATGATCAGCATAATTTTAGACACCATAAATATGTATTTTACTACTAAACATTATCACAATTATTTATACAAATAAATGAAAACACGTATTTATATAAAAAATTATGGCTGCATACTAGTAAGTTGCGGTCAAGGACGATTTTTGTGATAGGGAGATATCCGAGTTGCGGTCATGGCGCCAATTATAGATATCCGCATTGCGGTCATAACACTAATAGCAGACATCCAAATTGCGGTCATGGCGCCAATAGTAGATAACCGAATTTTGATAAATACAGTATTATATGGGGGAACTTACTCCAAAGCATATTTGTGATACCGAATATCGATAAAATTATATCTCAGTAGGTACTCCGATCGCAGTTCCAGATAGTGTATTTAGTTTTAGTAAACTTAAGCCTTTGAGGTCATAATGAGCTCTCATACGATGTTCAGTGAAAAATTAAAACTATAATAGGTTTTAAATCAAAATTTAAAAAAAATAGCAAGGTATGTATATAATCGATTATAATTAAATTCATTTTATTATAAACAGCTATTATTTTTTATATATAGTTTGTACATAATTATTTATATATATATATTTATATACAGGGTCGGTCTGGCTCATAGGATTTTCCCAAAAATAGCATCAGAGTTTAAATTATTTTACTTGTAATTATTTTGTATCTATAGTATCTACTATCTTCATTTTTCAATCCTCAACTCTTACTTAAAAAATAAAATAGTACAACTAGTATATTAAGCAATGTATCAATATCGTCCCGATAACTGTAATGCACAGATTAGGTTGAGAAAAGTAAAGCAAAGATCAGTAAAGTATGGACAAGAAAGCCGGACATAAGTCGCATCTTGTGTATTTTTTGCTCCTAGGGTCAGATACTCTTTCAATTATTAGTTCGTAAAACAAAACATACTGGGTTATTAAATTTATTTTACTTTATGAAAACTTGGTACGTACGAAACGGTAGATCCTCCAATAGTATTTTACCGGTAAAATAAATAATTAAATTTTACTGCGATAGAAATTGATAATTGATTTGTTTCGAAAAAATATTATCAGTAATGCATTCGATTAATGAGCACGTCGAAATATAATAATAATATACCTGTATGGTTCTCCTGAAATTGTTTTATGCTTTTGTAACGTTAATCCGAGTTCAATATTAAAACGATTCACATAGGTCATAGGTATCAGAAACGCGTCCTCGTATCATACTCGTATCATACGGACGCGTACAAGATATTACATGTTATGTCAGGTTTCACATGGTGCGTTTTATGCGTGGCGCTGATCAACTTTTAAAATTATTTTAATTTGTATTTCTCTACCTCACACATCAAAAATTGAAAATAACATAAGTATTTATTCTATTAAGAACTTTATTATTGTTCTTATTTAAATAAAATATTTACTTCCGTAAATTTAATATGGATACAGATAGAATCATTATCGATGTAGAAAGTCATGCTAATCTTTGGAATATTGCTGATGAAACCTACAAGGATATTTCTAAGCATAAAATCGAATTGTAATTTAGTTTGTTAAAAAAGTATTATCAAATATAAATATGATTTAATTACATTTAAATAAATTGGATTAAATGAAAAAAGTTTTGTATACATATTAAATTCTATACTTTTCGTTTCCATCACAAAATACATTAAATATATAATATATTTATACGATAGATACTATCTATTAGATACTACTATTATCTTGGTTATTACAAATTGTAAAATATTTTTATGTCAGTATTTATGAATGTTGATTAAAATAAAAAAGTAATTAACACTAATAATATAT
>JAIPRM010005234.1:0-19042 GCA_025469315.1 Stegophylla sp. TES_Ste_2020 | reverse complement strand
ATAATAATTATCTTTATTCATATCATCGTGGTAATCACCACTGGAGCTTTGAGCTTCCCATGTTAGTAAAGCATTAGGAACAAAACCTTCTCCTCCTCCAGCATGGACAATTATTAAACGCTTTCCTTTACTTAAACTTTGTTTCACTGTATTGTCATCATCGTCGGAACTCCATGATTTATTAACAACATGTGATGACAACACATAACTTTCGTCAGTACACATTATTTTTCTTCCTTGTTTGAGAAACTCAAATATTTTTTTTTAAGTATTCTATTCATTTCAAACGTATATGATGTTTTTCTATCAACAATTTTCTATTGGTTCCAGTTTTACGAAATTTAAAACCTATTTCTGAAATTATTCTGTTTAATGTTCTAGTACTTCCTAAACTAATAAAAAATTTTTGTTTTTCAAAAATAAGTTTAACAGTGGGTACAATCTTTTCTACCGTAAACATATTTGTGATTGTTCGCTTTATTGCACATCTATCAAAATCGTCTACTAAAGCTTTTAATTTGGTCACATTATTACTTTTTTTATCAGGAGTTGACAACATATAACCAATGTAGATTTTCCAGTTAAATCGATGTTTTTCTTACCTTCATACACAATACGTTGAACTGACCTGGCAGAAGTGGCAGAATAACCAGTAGCTTCTGCAGTCATAGTATCCAACCTACATGTAGCTAGATGTTCATTTTTGCCTTTAAAATAATAGTAAACATTCCAAATTATTTCTCTAGCTTGACTGTGAGAGCTTTATAATTTTTAATTTTTGAGCTCATAAAAAAGCAATCGGTAAAAACATAAAAAACACAATACAAAGCTATAGGTGCCTAATGTCTATTTTATAGCATACGTATTTTTTTTACAAAAGTACACAAACACGTCAATACTGGCACGAATGGATAAATAAAATATCCATTGACCATCTATCTATATTAGTATGTACATTCAATAATTTCCATATCATATTAATCTATTGATATCGTCATTGTCAGTCGAATTATTTATTTTTAAACATTTATAATTAGAGGACGGATTTTTATGTTTTTGCATATTTGTTTCTAGTGTATGCACGTAAATGGAAGTAAGAAATCTTTACAATTCATGAAACATAGAATTCATAGAAAAAATTTTATTTTGCATAAAAAACCATATTTTGGGGTTACAGAATATTTAAAAATAAAACACATTATTTTTATGAATATGTGTATTTTTCTAAATATTTTTCTAAATCACATATTATTTGTGTGTACCTCTACGTACGTATCGGCATTACGTATATTAGTCAATTGATATTCTATATCGATGGCAATAGCATCTTACGTACTGCTTTATCGTCGTATGGCTTTTAGATAAAGTTAACCTTAGTAGAATTAAACTAAAATAGTTAATGTTATCGTTAGCTTCTACAGACTCGTCACTTTAGTTGTCCTGTGATCATCGAGTCTCATTAAAACTCACTTTCATCAAATTGTTACAACTATAAAAAGTTTGGAAAAATCGAATGTATCCTTAGTTGATAGAATAAATATTATTGAAAATAATTTTACACGACTTAAGCAGATACCAGGAGAAAAAGGAGAAATAATAAAAAGCAAAATACTACGACTTCAACAAAAAAACCATGGGTATAAAATTTTGAAAAATATTGGACGAATTCTTTGTGGAAATAACATCATACAACTTCTAGAAAATTATTCACCGACTATGGTAGCCGACTTTCAGTATTGTTCTGTGACATCGGTTGACGTTGAACGGTCATTCAGCATTATAAAAAAACATTCTAACAAGTCGGCGTACTAATATGACACCAGAAAATATAGAACAATACATTATTGTTAATTGTTATTGTAAATGAAATAAATTTTAATTGTCAATGACCCATTGTAAATAAAATAAAAAATTTAACAGTATTATAAAAAAAATAATAAAGCTGTCATTGTAAACCTAATGAATTAAATAACTTTAAATTGAATAATTATAAAAAAAAAAAGTTTTTACAGAATATTAAAAGAATATTTTGCATTTTTAATGACAAAATCATCATATTTTAAGGATTTTAAGAGAATATAAATCCGACCTCTGTTTATAATAAACAAATCGTTGGGGAGATTGACGCGCACCGCGCGCGTACGAAACACACCGCTACTAGTTTGGGATACGCCTGATAAGCGACGCCGCCAGCGTGCCAATTTATCTGGCAACAGCTGCTGTAGTTCTCTATGGAATGATACCGTTTGATAAGTGATAATATAAATAATTATTTGTACTACTGATTAAATGTGTTATTGGCTTTCTCGTTAGTCAATTAATATCTCAATCGATGTGGTGTCGTCGTTTTTTATTTTATAGAAATTGTTGAATGCTTACTTAAATAAATTTAGTGTTATACGGTGATTATAATCAATGCATTTTACTAACAATAATGTTGACTTGTTAAATAAAAGTTAGAATTCGGTATGTTTGGAAGTAGTTATCGTCGTTCAGTTTTCATCAATTAAATAATGTTTTAAATTTTCGTGATTCGCAACTAGATTTAGTCTTTTCAAACAGTCCTCAGGTAAGCCAATGTTAAGCTATTCGATAATACTATTGTTCCTATTCATCCGTATCATCCTATATTAATCACCGAGTTTGTCAGTTTATCACTTAGGCTATTAATTGTCCTAAATCCTGGTATTATGACTTTAATAGAGCAAACTGCAACATTATGAATAATAACATTATTAGTTGTGATTAGTCTAATATGTATAAACAATATTAATGTTGCTTTATATTTATTTTACAAAGTAGTGCTAAATGCAATTGAATGAACAGTTCTCATACTAACTTATTTTCCAAGTGGTTTTCTAAACAATTGCTTAGTTTAATAATATTAATAATAAAGGTTACACAAATTATAGATGTCATCTGGCTACAATGCATACTATGCAGAGTTCTCTACAAGTAGGAAGACATGTAAATTAACATCTCAATTCTGGGGGGTAAACATATTTTGCACACTAGACTTCCAATCAACTATACTTACGTATATTTCCAAGTACTTTCATCTACTTTTGCGGATTTTTATGCTCTTAAAAACTTAATGTAGCATGCTGTATTTAAGTATTTTTATATATTTCTTAATAATTAGGCCTATCTTATAATAGTATGGAAGTACATATATTCATTGTAATTATTAAAACTCATAAGTTTTAATATATAATATATATTTTAAACCTAATGTATCATTAAGAAGTTAAATTAATTTTTATTAAGACATATTCTGGTATCAACAAAGGTAGGTCTAATTTTTAAGTTTTTGTATTCTTATAAATAATAAAAATAAAAGTAGGTAACTTGATTATCAATATTAAATAAAATACAAGGTAAAAATATGTAAATAAAAAGATAAATAATGCATATTTCTTTACATATTTCAATCAGTATGGTACAGATCAGTTAGATCAGTATCAATGTATTATAAAATATAATATTAATAAGTGAAGTAAAACTTGTACACAAGAATGACCTGTCTTTTATAATATTTAAATGTGTTAGTCTTTCAAAAAAAAAAAAAAAAACATGTTTAAATTTGATTAAACATTAAAATCCACATAATGTTGTAAATATTAATTTATCATTAATTTTATTTTATAGTTTATACAATGCGATGTTCTTGTATAGTTTTAATAGATTTTGTAGATAGTTTATTATAGTAAATAGTATAATGATAATGTGCAAGGGAAAAATTAAGTAGGTATCAAATAAAGTATTTTATTTGTTGGTAAAATATACTTTAGTTTTTTTTTGGTATTTTTCTAAGAAATTAACACAAAATCTTAGATATTCGCTTGGATTGATTATTATTAAATTTAACACAATCAACTAATTACAAACAATTTTACACTTTAACTAAGTAAATTGTTTAAAAAATAAAATAAACTTGCCATAAACTTTTAAAATGTATGAAAAAGTTTTAATCTTTATTAATTTTAATGACTAGGCACCTGATTTATATGCAAATGCATATACATATATACTGGAATAAGCTCTTTGAAATCTGATGAGAATTGTCGCAGATTTAAATCATTCTTATTAAAATAATACCTACTGTATTTTGCATATTTCAACATTTTTTACTTATTTTGCATATTTTAATGCAAAATTTGTACTTTTAAAGCGCATATTTTTATTTACAACCCATATTTTTGTTTTGTCTTATATTTTTATATGTTCACAACCACATATCAATAAAATTACGACTGGTCGCTATCATCAAAGATAAGATGGCATACTCATATTATGATTCGATATATTATATGTGTGTGTGTATAAATACTAACACAACTATAACTAATACACAAATTTTATTAAATTATTACAAAAATTAAATTTTTTAACTTAATTTACATTTTTAACGCTCAATCTGATAAAAAGAAAGATGAAAATAGAACCTTTAAACATAGCACAGACAGTTTCTTGCAGTCCAGTATTAAGATAATTTGATGTATGATGATGATTGAGCTCTGAGGATTTTGAAAGTACTGGACTGCAAAGGAACTGTCTTGCTACCTTTAAAGTTTCTATTTTGTCTGTTTTTTCCTCGGTTTTTTCTTTTTATCAGATTGTGTTATGGATGAAAGATTTTTTTAGTTCTTCATTTTTACCTATTATCATTTATTTTTTTCTATTTGAATTGATGGTAAATCACCTTAATCTGTCACTACTTTATTACTGAATTGTTTTCTAAAATCTTAATTTATACCTAATTCACAATTTTCCAAGATTTAAATGTTATCCAAGTCTTCAGCAACATTTGTATTGGAAAAAATTCTATATCACTATTTCACCTTATATTTGTTGATTCTTTATCAGAAGTATTTGTTTTATTATTAGTGTTTATTTTAAATTTATTTAAATAATTATTACTTTAAACAATGGTATTTGAACATCTATACTGTTAAAGTTTCCAATCAACCTCAATTTGTTTTCAGCCATAAATTTAACACCTTTAAAATTCTTAATAATTATCTACACTAATTATTAGTCATACATAGAAATAAAAAAAATTATATTTAAGTGTAAACCTTTATTCTTTTTCTCCCGGGGAAAAATAATGTTAAAAGAATAGTGTTTCAGTTCAGTTTTTATTGTATTAATTATTTCAATACATTTTAGTCTGAATATTATGTCTTTCATTGAACAATTTACTACCTATAGTAGAAAATGTGCTGGTGAGAGATCTTGTAGTTTTAAAAAAATTTTCACATATTTCACCCCTAAAGTTTCAGAATTTCAGATAGTGAAAATAAACATGCCTGGAGTTAAATTTTTGTCATCTCTAATTAGTCAAATAAGATAATATGCATTTGTTTTAATACAATTATAACAAGTAATAATTAGTAGTAATAAAGTGAGTACCTAATGTATACTCATTTTTACTTTTTATCTATGTTTTCCAGATAATCGAATTAACACTATAGCGTATTTTATATATTCTGTCTTCTATTCTTAATTCTCTGTTTAAAAAAATATACTAAAATATAATTGATGATTTATAAATAGGTATTAATTGTGTTTTTATTTAAAATTCTGCTTAAAATATTCAAACACAGGATAAAATCCCACCCGGGGCAAGATCATAATGCAAAAGCTAATTCCAAATGGTTATATGTAGTAGTTATCACAATAAGGAGGCGGAGCTAATTAATGTTTATAATACAAATTTAAGAGCTTGGTGTAACAACAATATCTCCACAGAACAAGAACTCTGAATCAACAGAAACTCTACTTTAAAAAAAAAAAAACAGTATGAATAAAGTAATTTTTTATTCGATGACGAAAAATAAAAATAAATTAAATATTGAAACATATTTTAGTTTAATTAATGGAGCCCAAAAATAATAAACACATTTTATTTCATTTTCATTATTTATTTTTATAATTATTATAAAATTTAATCTTACATATTTGTGCTTCATAAATGCATATTTTACAATCTAAAATGCATAAAATATTTAGGTATACTGTTATCAAAAGATTTATTTTTCAATCAACAAATAAAATATGTAATATGTAATTAAGCTTTTCGAGTATTTGGATTTAAAAGATGAAATTGTAATGAGTTTAAAAGTCCAATTTTTCTCAAAATATTAAATTATTGCCTTGTTCGCTTTATTTTAGAATTTGGTTTAGTTATTTAGAGTACTTATCAAATTGGTTTTGTAAACAAATCAAACAGATTCAGAATTGATTTTTACAAATACTTGCATTTAAATTGAATAAAACAAATTTTTTCCCCTGAGTGTTGCTCTAGTTAATACTTATTTGTTACATACATGTTACACTTCTGCCCATCGCCAAAATTATAGTGAATTTCTCCAATAAACAGAATATTTACTTAAGGTAATTTAATAAATAATTTTTATTTCTTTCATGATAATTTAGCCAGATTGAAATTGCAAAAATATTGTAAAATGTATGTAATTTAATTGTATTTTAATTTTTTACTTTTATAATGCATTTTTATGTTATGTAGTAGTAAGTACAATTACTGCTGTGAGCCTTATTAGGTGTATATTATAAATAATACATAACGCAATCAACTACAGGTACCAAACAATGATCATGATCACTATTTTTATCAACCTAATTTAATGTCCAATCTTCTTATTCAATAAAAAAAATCTAACTTCGTGTATTCTTTCTAATAAACAAATTTTTTTCCGAGTTAAAAAAAAAAAAAAAATTGATATTCACAAGGGAAATTAAATTTTTTGAAGGTTAAGTAGTTTCAACAATATGGTTTCCAGTTTATTACACTGTAAAGTCACAATATTTTGTACAGCTAAAAAAAAAGTTGGTATTGATAGGTTAGTTTTGTAGAATCCCCTGCCTGCCAAACCGCACTGAAATATCTCTAAAAATATAAAAAGAATAAATAAATATTATTAAAATAATAATATTAATTTTTTTTGTTTTTAGTTCTAATGAATCTTAATTAATTTTTCTAGTAATGAACAATACATATCAATCATATTTTAGATTTTGAATGAAGTAAAGAAGCTAGTGTTTTTACAGTGATGTTTTTTATTTTTGTAAACACTTTTTTGTATAGATATACTTGTCCAAAAGTTTTGATCAGCAACTTTTTGAAACGGGATTTGCCTCTAGTTAGTTCTTTGGAAAGGTCATTTTTTGAATTTCTCAATACTTCATTTTTTTTTAAAGTGGGGGGAGGGGGTAACAACCCAAAATTTGACAAAAACACTTTGAAACCAATCATTTTTTTCATCCAAACTTCATGAAAATTTAAACATAGATAGACAATAATACAGGGTGCTGCATTTAAATGGCAGATTTTCAATGCTTGATTAAAAAATAAAAATCGAATAAAAATGCATTATTAATATATTAGAACTAAGTGTATAACATGCCATTAATTTTTAGATTCTGAGTGAAGCACTGAAGCTTAAGATTATAAAATGATGTTTATTTTTTATTTTTTTCTCCTACTCTGAACAATTTACAAGTTTAGAAATACTTGTTCAAAAGTTTTGATCAGTTACTCTATACATCAAAAATCACACCCAGATGGTACGTTAAAGAGGTCATTTTTCAAATTTCTCAATACAGTGTACTCTTGATTATCCGCGAGTGGACTATCCACGTTGTGGATTATCCGCTTTTCTTTTGTGGAATCATCTACATACCTATATGTATACAAAAAAATATATATTGTATCTTTCCATTATAAATCATTATAGGTTTAATTGGGTTGTGAATTAATTATCATTAAATATCTGGAAGAACAAGACGACACAACCGTGTGTGACAAAATGTTATTTAAATAACTTCAATCACAAGGTAAAAAGAAGAGTTTTCAAACGAAGAAACAACAACTTGTGACTGATTTTTTTGCACATAAATAATTAAAAATTTTTATTAATTTTTCATTATACATGTGTATATTTTTTAATAATATGTAATAATTATTTTCAATTTCAATTTCCAATTAATTTTTTATTATAAAATTTAATTTTGCGGATTATCCGCGGAATTTGTGAGTACACTGTACTTTTTTAAAAACGAGAAAAATCAGTCAAGAAATTTACAATAAGCAATAAAATATGCTATTATCAGAATTTTTGTAAAAATGTAGTGTTTTTTAACTTCAAAAATAATGTAACTAGAAACTTGAAACTCTCACATTCTACTAAAAATGATCACCCAATCATATGGTTGCAGCCCTCAGGTTAAAAAGCACTGACCAATATAATAAGTAATGTATGCTCAAAACACTTCAAAAGTATGCTGAGAATGCTTAAAAAGTCACCCTGTATAGTAATTTACAGTTTAATAAATAATTGTTCATTACATTATAAAAATATAAAATGCTGTATTTTTTGTATATTTAAATTTTTTGAGTAAAAAATATATATTAATTGAGAGTAGGTACATTTTTCATTAATAATTAAATTTTAATATGTCATATTTTTACTTTATGAAGTGCATTTTTTGATATTTATGAGGTATATTTGAATGCATTTGATAGTGTTTTTAAGTTCATAAACATTTGTAACCCTGGGGTTGAAAATCAATAGATAAATAAAACTAATTCATTATTACCATAATATAATAATAATATTTACTACTAATTGTAGTATGGATTTTTACAGAAAAACCTTGAAAGATGGTTTTATGCTTTAAATGAAAAGAAAATTTAGGCGACTTAAAACTATTTATTAATAACAATTTGTAATTATGAGAAAACAAAGATATAAATGTAACTATTATATTAAATACAAATACTCTTAAATACGAGCTTAAATATGACATGTATATAATAAATAAATAAATAAATAAATATATCCATGTAAAAATCTAAAATGTTGTTTTGTACTTGTGAACTCACAGCCATAGACATGATGAGATAAGTAAAGTATAGCAAGAACATAAATTTATTAAAATAAAAATTTGGATATACCTTGGTTTTGAAGGAGTTATAAAGGTATGAGTTAACTCAACAGCTGGTAGTGGCAATTGTTCATTAGTACTATTGAATTCTGCTAAAATAAAATTATTTCATATTACAATTTATATAGTCACAATGTATGTTATTTTTATGAGATATATTATTTACTTGTTGTTATGTTTTGGGACAATTTTAACGTGGAGTCTGAAGCAGATTGACTAGACAAATTTTTCTCAAATACTAAGGACAAATTGATAAAATAAAAGTTTAATTACTACAACACAGTGTAGTTAAGTAATAAAAAGTTATTAAATTACACTGTGTATGTATGATAGGTTCTTGGAGAATTGAATCAGGATACTCTGAAGACATTTAACTAGTGGCTGAAATTGCAATATGTTTATTAAGCTCAAAATGTGTTTAACAGTATTGTAAAAATACAAAATAACGATGACTTACATGGTATATTATGAATCATGGTATCTTCATAAACTTCAATAACTTCAACCAAAGACAAAACTAGTAGGTTATAATAATAATTATAAGTTAATGTTTATTTACAAATTGTATTTATATACTAAGTAATAATAATTCAACATATGAAAATACTTACAGTATGTAAAAATGTTGGGTATAACAGTTTTTTTTTTTTGGTTGTTTACCAAACTTAAATTATAATCTGACTCAAGAAAATGCATGCTACAAATTTTAGAGCGAGTTGTAGGAATAAACTCCGGTTGATGTTGAAGAATAGCTGTCAACCAAATGGTTTCACATTTTCACATTCACATTCACGTTTCACATTCAACATATCCAATGATTTAGGTATTCTGTAAATAAATGTAGGTACTTATTGATAATTTTTACTATTATGGGTTGAAAATAACTTGAATCTTTCATATTTTAAAATAATACTTCATAAGTTTTTAGTAAATACCAAATACTTTTAAATAAATATTTACTCATGCAACTTAAGGTTTTGTGAGAATTCTTTACGTTTGCTTTCCCTGCATATTTTTATTAAGCACTGGAAGACCATTTTTTCTTCAATTATGTCGACCTCAAATTACAAAAAAAAAAAAAAATACAATAATAAAAGTTGAGAGTTTAAAATTTGTTTATATAACAGTATTATGATAATAGTTTGATAAAATCATTTCAAATTGATAACTGTGTTGTTAACTCCATGAAATTATATTGTACCTTCCATGATACTTGCATTAAGTGTTGTCTCTACCATAGACATGATACTGTCTCTACTAACATTGTTTTTTGTCCATATCTTATTATGTCTATGCTCACAGTTAACTGTTTAACATGTTGCTATTGTTACTATTGTACCAGTTGCTGAGTTTTCACGCTTAAATCCCATTTACTGCGATCACGACAGTGAACACTAAGAATTATTATACCTCAAGTATGTATGTAGGTAAGTATATCAAAATTTAGCTTGTCGATTATTTGTATGTACAGGCTTTTACTATCAGTGTTTGAGAGACTTCTACTAGATCTCCTACTCTTCCTCATACCTAACGTAGTGAACCAACTTTAGCCACTTAAGTCTGTCCTTCACCGGGTGTCCGACGCCCACATATCATATACATAGGTACATGCAACGACCTCAGCGATGTCGACTAGCGTAGCAGCGACATCTTTATCATATTATTACACTTTGCAGTTTGCCGGCAATGGTGTATTTTTGCTGTTTATATATCTGCATATATTTTGGCAATACTATGAATCAAGGTTCTTTTGTCACTTTCACTCCTACTCTGTACCCTTGATATGTGTTTAGCTTAACATAAGTAGGTACAGGCACTGTAATACTTATTTTTCAGTGTAAACATTAGTCTGACAACAATTATCATCTTAAACACTATTCTAGCTGATGCTCTGCTCTGCATAGTGCCATTGTCACTAGTTCTGGTACTCAAATTACATTTTGTTGTTAATTTAACTCTCAGGCATAGTCTTCAAATTTATTTATGTTTTATAAGTTTCAATCCTTATTGGAATATTTCTATATTTAACCAATACATTTTATCCTTACTGGATTATTTCTATATTTTTAATAAATAAATTTTACCAACTTACATTGACTGTGTTCTTTTGATGATCAGCCACGTAAAAATCTAGACTAGTCATCATAAAATATATAAGTATGATGTATATAAATTGACATCACTACTTTTAGCAATAAATAAATTACATTTAGGTATATGATTTCTTTAAAGAAATAACTAATTAGATACCTAATTGAAAAATGGTTTTAAATTAATTAAAATTTTTTAATTAGACATACCTATTTATATATGACCATTTTTCATTTTTAATGTATTAAGAAATTATGTTCATTAATTCAGGGATTAATTCTTGATAATTTAAATTTTTAATATTAGGTAGGTATTAAGTATGCTTAGTTTACTGAAAGGGATGTGCTATAATATTTTATGTATTGTTGTCTAAACATCTGAGGTGTCCCTTTGTCTGAAAGAAATAGGTATCTGTTGAACACAGATTAATAGTTATAGATTTACTCGAAACATATTAATTGTGCTTTTGTATTAAAATTATTTGATTTATTTAACAGATTGTTTTTATGCATGTTCATATATGTGTAAACTTAAATATATAAATTATAAATAAAGAAATTAAACTTATGTTTAAAACTAAAAAAACACTGACCTCTAAATTATAATATTCGTATTTGTGTGGATTCATATCATTTTGTCTGTTTATATTTTGTTTTATAGGTATCAAAAGTGGTGGCAGCTAAAGCAGATAAAATGAAACGCTCTTTACGTAAAGTAAGTTTATTAATTTATAATAACATTACAAAATGTAATCGTAATTTATGTTTTCAATCTATAATAAATTTTACTTCTTTTTAGAATCCTAATAAATAATTGAATCAGTAAAAAATTACATAATGTTCACAAGTTTCTTTGTATAAAATATTAAAATAATAAACTATATTTGTCTTTGTACAAGTAATCTTTTATTACACTATTTTTGGTATCAACTATTAGTCTTTGAAAATTGCATAGAAAATATTAAATTGCTTTTTACCATAACAAATTATTTCATAAAGATAATAAAAAATAATGGCTATTTTGTTGTATGCACTCTACCGGCAACATTACGACTGCAGTATACGCTCTACCGTGTTTTACACCTCCACAGTAATATTTAAATAATTTTATATCATAGTAAGCGATTGATGTAAAATTGATGTAAATAACAAACAAAAATTATTATAAATAATATAATATACAGAGTGTCCCAGTATGATTTGACAAATGTAATAACTTTTGTTCTATTAATAATTATTTTTAACTTTTTTTATGAAAATTATTACAACATTGTGATATAGCAATAGCGCATACATTTTTTTTTTTATATATATAGGACCCAAATTTTCAAATTTGAAATTTTATACTACAATTTTAGAAAAAATTCAAAATAGCCATTTTGTAACCTGAACTTTAGAAAAATATTGGTGTTTAAATCTCTAATAAAAGGTTAATCCATTCATTTTCTACGATATTTTTAAGTTTGTAAATAATTTAATAATTTTGTAAAATACATCAAAATAATGGTAATATTATGAATTATTTAACGGTAGGGCGCATACGACTAGATAGCCAAAGTAATTTTATTGTTATGAATTGTTTATCCACCATGTTTTATTATTATAAAAGAAAAATTATTTTGCATTTATTTATTCATATAAAAAAAAAAAAAAAGAAAGAAAGTATCTACCTTAATTTCAAGAAATCGATTCATCATCATGCTTTGAATAAAACTATTTTTTTATCTATATTTTGTTGATAAATAAATTAAGTGGTGAGAAATTAAATCATATAGCAATAAAGGATAAAATTTAACAGTATTTTAAATTGTATTTTATTCTTTACATCTTTGCTTCTTGGGTGGGACTTAGTAGATGTGTTAAATTTTAAAGAAACGATAAATCATTTCTGCAATAAAATGATTTTGAGCAGAACTTCAGTTTATATAAGAAAATTTTACTTGTGAATTATAAAATTTATTATTATAAAAAAATTTATTTTTTATTCAGCTAGTTTTATATCCCATTAATAACTGAGAAAACGTCATTCCCCTACCATGTATATCCTAACTCTTAAACAAAACATTGATCTTAATGCTCCTATCACCCGAATGTTTATCCTAGTTAATAAAATAAAATATTACATTTTATCTGTGCCCTCTTCTTATTGTAAAAAATACTTTTAAAACAGTTTTCTAATTTATTTATTTATCTCAGTAAAATGAATTATTATTACAGTTACATGATAACAATCAGTAAATTATTACAATAAAATACATTAAAAATAGCTGATACGTATATCAACTGAGCTAAACTTATACTCGGCAAATGGAGTTCTTATAGATTATGATTCTTATTATAGTAAAGTTATTAAATTAGGATACTTATACAATTAAAGATACAACTTAATTAAATATACCATATTGTATTAATACAAATTTCAAGAAAACATATTTTAGTAACAAATTTAATATCAACATTACATTTGAATAACATCTTATAGTTAAACATATTAGTTTTTTAAAACTTCATTAATACACATTCTCATCTAGTTCATTAAATATTTTATTTATAGCCTTTTTTATTTGATTTTTATTACTTAACTATATCATTGGTATTATTAGATAGTTTTTCACATAAGCTTCTTATCATACTCATTGCTTCCTTACTTAAATTGTTTAGTATAGTTTTTTCCATATAATTGGGAGAGTTTCTTGAATTTGTTAAAAATGTATATAATGGCTTTAATGTATGTACCTTTTTTTCTGTCTATTATTGCTATAGTATTTAGTGTGTGATTACATAGTGTCATATATATTTGTCTTATAATTGATTTATTAAGAAATCAAATTTTGTAGAATAAAACAGTTAAGCTCCTTATTTTATTTTTAATATTTTGTTTATGTTCTGACCATTTTAAATTAAAGTCTATTATTATTTCTAAATATTTGAATTATAAAACCATTTTAATTGGTTATATATTGGTAATATTTAGTTATATTCATTTATTACAAATTAAAAAAATGTTTTAAAAGTAATTATAGATATATTATGTTTATTGGAGAAAATTAATATTTTATTTTACAATTAATGTTTATATCTTATTAGGTATATGTAATAAAACTTATTGACTGTTTAAATTATATTCTAAATAATAGGCATCCATAAAAATTTTGAAAGCAGATGAACCTGAAAATAGTTTTGCCGGATTTGATATTAATGATGAATTATTGCCTCTTATTGAAAAGAAGAAAAAACGTAAGTTTTTAATTTTGAATATTGTTAAACCATTTATGTGAATGTTTATATTTAAATTTTAAATACATTAATTATTATTAGTATATATTAAACATATATACATATATTGTTTTAGATATACTTGATATTTGTAATCAAGAATCAGGTGAATCTGTAGAAGTGTATGCTCAATCGAACAGTTCATTCAATGATTCAAAGAATTTTGATATAGAAAGTCAATCTAAATTACGTAAGTGTTCAATGCTGTCTAATAAAGTATTTTAAAACATTTATTTAAATATTATTATAAATGTATCAATCTATATTTTTGTAGGTTAAACTGAACTATTTTAAATTCTGAGTGAAGCGAAGAAGCTAGTGTTTTAGAAGGATGTTTATTATTTTTATTTTTTTGTGTGTACACGTTTTTGTTTAGAAATATTTGTTCAAAAGTTTCAACCAGCAACTTTTTGAAAACCGATTTTACTCCTGATAGTACTTTGGAGAGGTCATTTTTTTTCTCAAAATTTGAAAAATTATCCAAAATTTGACAATAAAGACTCAGAAACTATCTATTTTAATCCAAACTTTATCAAAATTTAAACATATATAGACAATAATAAAAGAAATATTTTAGCAAAGGAATATATAAAAAAAAAATTTGGGTATTTTTTCATCAAAGTTTTTTCATTTTTAATAAAATTATCTCTTTATTTTTTCTTTATTTATTGGATAAAAAAATATAAAGTAAAGTATAGTCAAGAAAACCAGACATACTTTGCACCATGGGTATTCTTCACTCCTCGGATCAAATACTTTTAGTGAGTTTGTTGAATATGATGACTATTATTGTTCTTTATAATAATAACACACTTCACTCACAATTGTATTATTGAAGAAATGATTTATCATTTCTTTTAATTTCAACACAGCCAGCAAGTGTATTGGACCCAAGAAGCAAAGAATACCCATGATTGCAAAGTATATCTAGCATTCTTGTTTCTACTTTATTTTACATATTTTTGATTTACTTTACTTTCCTTTTTTTATTTTAAAGAGACAAATATTCCCTATTTACTCTGAAAAAATAAGTTACACTTTATAAACTTTACAACAGTTCTAATATGTTGTGATATTCATATGCCTATAATAATAATATATAAGTAATAATAATTATTATAAAATAATAATTTAAGAATGTGTTACCTTGTTGTTACAGAAAAATGTCATTCAACGGTGTCCATGGAGTCAGTAAATTGTATGATAAGAAGTCTGAGTTATGCTTTCAAGTACCTTACAACGTATGAACTATTGTGCGCTTCACAAGCATCTTATTCTTGGAATATAATTGCTATGAATGATAAATTAGTAAGTTGTTGAATAACTTGTTAAATTTAATTTTGCAATTTTTTTAATCATTATTTTAATATTTTAAACTAAATATTTTTCTTTCAGTGGCAAACTGTTTGTTTAAAGAATTGTAAAGTTATCAATTGGTATCAATGTATAGAATTTATAAATAACCATGGTTCAGTTGCATTGGATACTAGGCAAATGTTAATACCTACTGACATCGAAGAACTTCAGAAGTTTTGGTCAACATTTAGTCTAGCAATTAATAAAGCAGAAAAATTGAAATATGTTGAATTATATAGATGTCCAGCTATAGTAGTTGAGCAAACTCTAACCTCATTAACTCAACTTACAGTACTTAATGCTACATCGATAAAGTAATACTTAAAAAATATATTTCATAATATTATCTGATAATTGTGTCTATTAATATCATTTTTTAGAAATTCAAGTGATAATAATGACGATAAAATGAAAATGCTAATAACCTTAGACCTAAAGTACTTGAATCACATGGTACTGCTTTCTGAACTAAAGCTGAAAGGTTTGAGTGGAATAAAGTTAACATTTCTGCCATCATTAAAAAAATTAGTGAATTTGAAATGTTTGGTGAGATAAGAAATATTTTATATAAACCGTGAATGAATTCTATGTAATAATTACATAATATTTTTTAGGCATTAACCTCTATTGAAGAATTCCCAAAAAATTTCTGCCATAGTTTAGAAACTATTTCAACGAATTTAGAAGTTTTGGAAATTGGCAACTGTAATTGCTTACCAAAAGATTTTGCAGGGATATTAAAAAAATTTAGTAACTTGTCCTCACTGAGATTAGAAAACTGCCATGGTCTTTGGAAAAATAATGCACAAGCGGTTTTTTGTTCAATTAGAGGCCTTGATACACTCAAGATTTTGGAATTTATTAACATTGAAATCGATAATAGTGTAAAAAAAGAATTGGAAAAATGTGATAATATTAAGGCTTTACTTATTATTCCTGCCTATTTTGTCGATGTATGTATACTTTTTTAATATGTATTTTAAATTATAATTATTAACATTTGACATTTTTATAGTGTGCTATAACCAACTCCAATCTATTTGACTGTCTGAAGAAATTCTCCAATACACTATCTCATTTAGTTTGGGGAGTAGATCAAAAGTTGCTGATTACTACAGAAAATTTAATTGCCGCATATAAACTAAATAGATTAAAAATGATTTGTGGATTAGAATTACTAAATCCAGAAGAAACTACAAAAAATGTTCCTCTACTTCGAAAAATAAAGCCAGGAAAAGAATTTGAAACTGAAGAGGACGAAAAAAAAGACTTGACACTTTACATGCTTCCAATTTTGGCTTTTGAAAAATTATTAAAATCAATTTTTAAAGCTAAAATTAAAGTTATAGAGGTTCCTTATTTGAAAACAGATCTCGTTTATTTAACTCAATATTTTAATGACATCTAAATTAAGTACATTAATTAATTAATTTTTTTAAGTAACTTTGACTACATGCTAATGACATTAATTTTATATTTATTTAAAATGATATCTCTTATATACTGTTATCATGAAATCATATCAGAGATAATCTACCAATCAACTTACCCATTTTTGATGTTTTTTATTTTATTCCTGCAGTTTTTCTGTTTAGAATAATTAGACTCATTATTAAATATTTTTTTGGTGATAAGCAAACTTAATTGTTAGTTTTTGAATATTATCATATCATTTCTTGAGAGTTGAAAAAATACTACCCAAGTATTTTGTCTGTTCCTTTTTTTTTTTTTTTTTGTACTTTTTTGTAATTTTTAAAAACACTTTTAGTGATTTTGTTCAACATTAAATTGCTCAAATAAATATGATGTGAAATGTAGTTTTAATAACTATATTATGGTACCACTCAATGTTTTTTTTTTTTATATTTACATGTCTTACTTTACCATCAGGTTTTATTTACCATAAAATATTTTGATAAAGTTTTGAGTCATGTTTGACTGGCTGCTCAACCAGGCACAGATCCAGCCTACATTAGGGGGAGGGGGAGGATTGACAGTTAATACAAATTGTACTACAATATAGCAGCAATAAACTGATAAGCAGTGCGGTAAAAAGATTCTGAGGGGCGATAAACATATTTTGGGTGGTAGAGAGAGGTAGTGAATTAGTTTTGGGTGATTAGGTAGTGTTGAGCATAATATATTATATTATATTTACATTAAAATCTAAACAATGAATTAAAAATACTTTGCTAAACGCGCCACTTGTAATATTGTATTTTTTCTGAATATTTTGTCTCTAAATTTTTCTCGTTGGGTTGTAAATTTCTTTATAAATATTGAAATAGTACATATACTGATTCAAAAAGAAATGATAGTATATTCAAGTAATGGGTTATTAAAATCCAGCCCAGCTCTGAGAAAACCAGTTAAACATATAGTTTTTATTTAGTTTTCAGTTATACACACTCAAAGTAGTATATAATTTTTTAATTTTAGGGAGCATTAAAAAATATTTTTATTTTTAAGATAGTAGTTAAGTTAAAATATTGTAAAGTTGAAAATTTCAAGTTGTGAATCAAAACTGGCTAATTTGTTTATTTATTTATTTGCATGACACTTCTACGCTCCCGTGTAGATTTGTGACTTAAAATTTTTTTTTTTTTTTTGTGAAAAATTTTTATTGTAATATAAATAAGATAATTTACATAATTATTAATTATTTAAAAAGTTTACAATAAAGTATCTACCCCCTTTAAGCACATGTTTGTGATGGTGGTAGAGTTACATTACATAATAGGATACAAATTTTTGCAATTAATCTAATATTAAATTAACATAGAATTAACATACAGAGTAACACAATAAATTTCATAAATAACATTCAGTAATATTTTAAACACTATTCTGTATTTTAATTAATAATTTGATTCCTCTTTTAAACTATTAGTGAAAATAAATGTGTGGATTAATGCCGACCTAACCCGTTCTCAACAAGCCCATATGAAAGTACTAAGAAACACTCTTCGACAAAAACGTTTAGAAGGCGATTCAAGTTCAATTATAAAATATGTCAATGGTGTGCCAAAAATTTGCTCAAAAAACTAAATTATCATACTCAGTCTATTAATAATAATGTAAGTCATTCTTGTAAAGATCGTAAAATAATAAGTAATTGTATTATTAAGAAACATAAAAATAATAATTTTAATTTTAAATCAGTTAGCTGTAAGTTAAATAATATAAATAAATGTCGAAATTGTAATAAAACCCTAATTAATAAGGAAAATAAGTTATGTGGTTATTACCAAAACGTTAGAGGCCTACGAACTAAGTTAAATTTATTAAGATGTAATATCCCAGTTTTTAGATATGATTATTATGTACTCACTGAAACTTGGTTGAATATTGAT
>JAIPRM010005233.1:0-13317 GCA_025469315.1 Stegophylla sp. TES_Ste_2020 | reverse complement strand
TATGGTAAAAATAAATTTTCAATTTTACGAAAATGCCGGTAACTACATATTTTGCCGTTTTTCGTCCATTTTTTTGCAGTTTTTCTGCGTTTTTTAAAAAAATATTGAGAAATTTAAAAAATGACCTGTTTAAAGTACCAACTAGATCCGATTTGGGATCTATAAAGTTACTGATCGAAACTTTTGGATCAGTATTTCTATACAAAAAAGTGTTTACAGAGCGGAAAAAAAAAAAATAAATAAAATAAACATCATTGTAAAAACATAAGCTTCTTCACTAACATTCAGAATCTAAAATTACCTTCTTCACTTTACTGAGAAACTAATATTTAACACGACCCACCAAAAATTTAATAGCGACCCACAGTTTGGGAACCTCTGTTATACAAAAAAATAATTGTATTACTTACTTAATATTACTTACTTAAATAAATATACTTATTTTAAATCTTAATATAATTTTATATTGGAATTCTATAATTTTAAAAATATTTATTACCCTGGATAGTAATGTGGAAAACAAATTCTCAGCAGTTAAGATCTCAAAACTGTCATCTTCTTCATCTGAACTTATACTTTCAGTAGATTGTAAATTTCTTAAAGATGGCCTTTGTCTACGTGTACTACGCAGAGAGAAGCATCTAGGTTGACTACCAATAGCGCCATTATCATCTTCACCTCTGTCACTATTTGAACTGAAAAATTTTATTTATAAATTATTAATTACATAATACTGATTTATAAAAGCAAAAAATTAAATGAACTTACTTTATTCTAGAAAGTGCGCTATTACTAGGTGTAACAAAGCCACCACCTTCTACTGCAATGGGTATAATTACTTCGCGAGGAGATTTTCTAATTGGCTCTCCTCCCAAGCTTACAATACTACTATTACTGTCCGTATCCACTGTACTTTGTCGTGACAAGTTACTGCTACTAGTCACAGGGCTAGTAATTGATGATTTTCTTTGTACAGGCTTAGATTTAGATTTGTCTTCTGTTTCAAACCGTATAGGTATAATGTGTTCACGAGATTGACTATTTTGCCTTAAAACGGGTCTGAAATAAATAAATAATTTATAATTAAATGCTTTATATCTTAAAAATAAAATAAATAAATGTTTTTATAATTAATTTTACCTTGGTGGTAATGGTGCCACTGTAGCAGCAGGGGCACCGGCAACTGGGAAAGAAACCTCTGTAATACGTCTAACTGGTTTAGGCACTTGAACAAAATGTTTTACTTCAGTCTTATAATTTGCATCAACTGGAGTATTCTCATGAAGTTTAGAGTCCTTGATGATATTGCTAACAGGCAACCTAAAACAAAAGATAATTTTCAGTACACACTCAATTGATTCAAGGTTTTTATTAATAATTACTCAGGCTTGGCTAATTTTATCTCTGCTCTTGATGTTTTCCTTTTGGGTTCAACAACTTTACTTGTATTGCTATCCGAAATTGAATCTCCAATTATCTAAACGTAATAACAAAAGCTATTAAAAACAACATTACAAAGAATAATTTCAATAACAGCAGGTTAAAACAAAATTGAAAGGATTATACAGAATTGCATTTGATACATTTTATTATCAGATATGTATCAATAATACATACAATTTCAGAAAATTTTTAAACGTAATTACTTGCATACTTAAATAAAAGATGAAAGATTAATTAATTTTATTAAAGTATGTTTATAAAATTAACTAGTTAAATATTTATAAAATTATAAATAATATGTATAAATAACTGTATATAAAATATTGTGCATTTATTATTCAATGAGTATGATTTACTTATACCTTTAAATTAATTAACTTAATAATTTGATACAACTTACAGTATACCAATGATCTAAAATTATTCTTTTAAAATAATTAATAAACTAAATTAAATAATTATTTTATTACAGTGAAACCTCTATAAGTAAATTTTCGATAATTTGAAGAAATATCTTGATATCTTGGCTCCTGCCTTACAATATATAATTTGTGTGATAAATTTTCTCAATAATTTGAAGTAAATTTAATTGAATTTTGATTTATAACTCAAATTTTCGTTCAATATATATACATAAATATGCATTTTTTTTGCCCCTTGTCGATTCAAGTTATCGAGGTTCCAACATATTATTATTATTATTTTTTTTTTTTGCAACATAGTTACGTTTTTTCATATAAAATTAAAAACAAATACACAATATTCAGATTATTAAATTTGTTAATTAAGTTCAATAAAGGGATATTTTATAAAAGAATTTCAAATTTGATGAATTGAAATTTTAAAAATAATTTATGTTCATTATAGAAATAAAGTATGCCACAAAAAAATTAAATAAAATGATATATGATAAATGATATTTTAATTAACACCAAAGTATATTTACCCTGATAGCATTTAAACTTTTCCTCAGATCATCGGGTAGATTTTTAAAATCATTTTTATTTGTTTGCTCTCCATAAATTGGTTCATTGTTTAATGCTGACTCTGCTAATTTATTCAGTCCAACTGTAGATTCTAGACTGAATTGTGGTTCTTTTAACTGAGAGTTAGATCCTTCAGATTCAATACTCTTCTTAGAACTGTTTGATGATCCACTGCCTAGTGAACTCCTTCTTCTTTGATCACAAGAATTTTTCGCCATGGATTCAATTTGATCTAATTTTACTACAGCATCTAATACCCTAGATCGTCTTCGAGCACGATCTACAGTCTTAACCACTTCAGGTTCAATATTTGTAGTTGATTGTGATGGTGATTGGGAATCACTCTTTGAATTATTTATTAAGGATCTAGAAGATTCTTTAGAAGTTGAATTTTCAATATTATTTTCACTAGTATCAGATTGACTAGATTTTTTAGAACGACTTATAGAGCGATCTCTTTTTTTAAGCTTTTTAGGTTTTTTCTCCACTAAACAAATAATTTATTATGCATGAAATCAGTAAGAAGAAACTTAACAATTTATTTTTAAGTAATTCTTACCAGGTAAGTCTGGTACAACAGCTGCAGCACGTGAGGGGGATATATTTCCTAAACTTTGAGACCTTACGGGGCCACTATCGGATCGAACTTCGTTTTCAGCATTAATTTGAGATGATGGAAGGTCTAAATTATTATTAGTCTCCTTAGGTGCAGGTGCTAAGGATAGTAATAAATCCAATCTAACTGGAGTAGTGGAAGCCATTTCTTCAGCGATACGTAAACACTGACTTTCATCAGAAAAGCCTTCATTTAACCACTGATGTGAACATATTGTATGTATATCAGCACGAGCATTAGGATTTACAGTCATCATGCTACTAATCAGTGGAGAAGCTCCTGAAAAATAATTAGATAATTATGCGGGATATAATAGTTGTAAATTGAATTCAATAAATATATATTTGCTTACTTGAAGGTTTTTTTGGTTCATAGTATTCACCCTGAGAAATTTGTCTAACAAGACGTTTGAAATTTGACCCATCAAATGGCATCGTGCCATATACTAAAGTATACAATAAAACACCTAAAGACCTTAAATAAAATGGTTTAAAAGATTTCTAGACATTTAGTTTATAAATTGACATAAAATTATTTTCTATTTTACATACCAACAGTCAACTTCAGGGCCATGATAAGGAGTACCAGTCACTATTTCAGGAGATGCATACAATGGACTACCACAATAAGTTGATAAAAGAGCCTTATGATTAAAAACATTTGATAAACCAAAATCTGCAATCTAAAATTCATAAATATTAATTAAAATAACATTATATAATGTATAAAATAAGGTACTCAAATTTTTAAATATAAAATACAAGGCGAACATAGATACACTTATAAAATGTATGTACAGAATGTCCCATAAAGATATACTCATTGTGTTTTAACCCTATAAAATTAATAAATTTGAATTTTTTCATTAAAAAAATATTTTTTTGCTATTTTTTTTTTTTTTTTTTTGTAAATGAAAATTAATTTTTTAATTTACTAATCTGTAGTAGAATGATGTTTTTCAAAATTTCGATTATAAACATTTTAAGTTTAGAGCAACGGAGAAGTGTTAATAAATGTTTGTGAATACCCTTTGCTTCTCAACTATAATGTACATAAATCTTGAATAATTGTTTGAAAAATATTAATATCAACATTTTCAAAAACAATATTATTTTTGAAAATATTAAGTTAAAAGTAGTGGTTGCTAAATTATTTGTTCCATAAAAATGTAGAATTATCTGTATTTTAAATTGTACACGAAAAACACTAATATACGAATGATTATTTAAATATAAATAATAATAATAATACATAACCAGCTCTCCCTTCACTGGTAAAATTTATTAATTAATCAGTATTACATTTAATGAGTTTTATTGAGTACTATATATATGAGTAATTCCTAATATATTTATTATCCAATACCTATCATTAGAATTGAAAACTCAGGAGGGGGGATTGTAATTGACAAAAAATTCAATTTTTCAAACTGAAAACCAATTTAACTTAAAAATAATTAATAATTAATGTTAATAAGAAACATATTGGATGTCAAATAATATAATGAATAAATTACAGGGAACTTGATTGAATATTCAGGATGTTTCTGAATAATACATGATGACTGAGCACTATACATTACAAATTCTTACTATTAATTTCATTATATAATTAGTAGACATATAATTAAATTAATTTATATATATTCTATTTAATATACGGGATGTCCCAGTACAATTTGAAAAATATTACGTTTTTTTTAAATTTTTTTCATTATTATTATTACTATAGTAATAATATATTTTATAAGATCTATATTTTAAAATTTGAAATTTTATAATATAGTTTTAGAAAAAATTAAAAATAGGCATTTTGTAAACCTGATTTTGAGAAAAATATTGGTAGTAAAATGCTTGATTAAGGTATGGTTTTAGACTTAAATTTGAAAATTTTGGGACCTAAAAAATAAATTATTTGGTATTGCTGTAGTATAATATGCTGTAATGATAATTTTATAAAAAAAATTAAAAATTATTAATAGAATAAAAGTTATTGCATTTGTCAAATTGTACTGGGACACCCTGATATATAAATATCAATGTACCTTGGCATTTCCTTGCTCATCCAATAATATATTTTCCAACTTGAGATCACGATGACAAATATTATGCTAATATAAAATAATACATTCATTAGAAAAAAAACTATTTTAAATAAAAATAAAAATTACTTACTTTATGACAGTAAAAAATAGCAATAGCTACTTGTCTAAATATTCTTCTAGCTTCTTCTTCAGTAAGTACTTTTTTTTCGCTGAGGTAATCATACAGCTCTCCTCCAGCAGCATATTCCATCACTAAGACAATTTTTTCCCGGTTTTCAAATACTAAAAAAATAAATAAATAAAATTTATTAAATAAACACTTGAAAATATCAATGAGACGAAAATCATAAATAATTATTTATATGAAAATTACAATATTGATTTAAATTAACTACCTTCATATATGTGTATAATATTAGGATGTCGAACAGAAGACATAATCTGTATTTCTCGTCTTATTCGTATTAAATCTGCTTCAGTCTCAATTTTTCGTTTTCTAATTGTTTTGATAGCAACCTAAAGTTTAAAAATAATTTAATAACTTTACAACTAAAAAACATTAAAAAGTTTAATATTCATAATAAACTTTCTTCTATAATTAATAATTAAGGGTCAAAATTAGATATGCTTTTTAAGAAATATGATCATAATTTACTTCATAAATAAACTCACTACAAAAATATATAAAAATTGTAATAAACATAAATACATATTTGTAAAAATTAAAGTTTTTAACTAAGATACATATAAAAGAATACGTCAAAAGGTGTCATATAAACATTTAATAGCCTTTATATTTAATAATCATATAAAAGTAAAAAAAAAGATTAACTGACAAAAAGTAAAATAAAGTAAATTTAAATGCTTAAAGTAAAATAAAGTAAAGTAAAGATAGATAAAGAATAGACAGGAAAGCTAGACATACTTCAGCACCACGGGTATTGTTCACTTCTTGGATCAGATACTCTTGGTGGGTGAATAGAATTTTAAAGTAATGATAAATCTTTTCTTCAATAATACAATTCTGAACCAAGGAAGTTAATAATATAAAGAACAATAATAGTCATCATTTTTAACATACTCACCAAGAGTAACTGATTCAAGGAGAAAATACCCGTGGTCCAAAGTATGTTTGGCTTTCTTGTGTATACTTTACTTACCTTTGCTTTACTTTACTTTAAGTACTTAAATTTACTTTACTAATCTTTGCTTTGCTTTACTTCACTTTCCTTTAATTTTCTATTCTATATAAATAAAGAAAAGGAAAAAAATTAATTAGAAAAAATTTCCAATTTTTTTTTTAGATTTTCAAAATTCAAATAATTCTAAATATTATTTTATAGTATCTAGAAAAATGTTGGGTAAAATATTTAATTAGCAAATTCAATTGAATTTAGTTATATCATATATGTTAATATGGACATAATGGTCTGGTAAACTGAAGAATAGTATAATTATTACAATTATTTTTAAAACATTAAATCTCAGTTTCATTATATATATATAAATATAAATATGTTTATAAAAAAAAAAAAATAACAATAATAATAATAATAAATATAATAATAATAATATTAATAATTTTAAAATTCTAATATTTATAATTTGGTTGATAAATACAATTGTATTGTTATTGTCATCTGTTAAGAGGTTAAGAAATTTGTTAGCAACAAAATACATTTATTTTATTTTAGTATTTGTGAGTCATCAGTCTCTAATTCATACTGAAAATACACTTTTATTAATGATCATACTCAGATAAAATTTAAATTTAAAAGTATTTGCTAAAAAGAACGTTTTGGTATTAAATGAGTATTTTCACAAATAAAATTTGTGTATGGACCTATGATACATGGTAAATATTGATTTTATATACAGTAAATTACATGGTAGTTAAATTGTTAAAAATACTCTTGTTTTTAATACAATAACAGTGATTGAATAATTAATTAACAAATACTTGTATTTTATTTTAAAACTTACCAACTGTTCAGTTTCTTTACAAATACCTAATTGAACTTTTCCACAAGATCCCTCCCCTAATTTTTTCAATATATCAAATCTAAAAATAAACATAAAATTGAATAAAATATACTACTATAATATTATATAATATATGTTATATAAGTATTTTTATTTCTATACTTTTGTTTTAATTTTTGCTTTCGGTTGTGCAAGTGTATACCTCCGCCATTCTTCTCTATGCCTCGCATAATATTATCACACATAATTCCATTTTCTGGCACAACCATTTTGTTATGTGTCTAAAACAATTAACCACAAAAATATTCATTAAAATAATATATACTTTTAATAACTGTTTAAATAATAAAACAATAAATATAATTATGAAATCAGGTAAAATAAACAAAATATTACCACAAAATTAATCTAGGTATAGCAAAATATCCAGTAACTTTAACATATTAATTTAAAACCAATGAAAATTAAATATTTTGGAAAAAAAATGTAACCTCATTATATAGAATTATTGTAGGAACTCTTAAATTAAAATAAGTAAATAAGTAAATACATTTAAGTAAAATGCAATAGTAAATATAAAACTAAATACAATTACAATTACAAAAGTAAATACATAAATTACCAAAATAAAACTTTAATTAGATTCACAAAGTATAAAGAATATATTATATGTATATATGTAGTTCCTATACAGTATACAGTTATACCAGGAATTATATTTCATATTACGTTGCCACAGTGATCATTCTTCTACTAACCTTACTAACCCATTTAATGTTGGTTTCATTTTGTTTAAATTTTATTACATAGCATGCTTTAAAGCAATTTAAAAAATATAAAACTTATTCAATATCCATTAAATTTAATATATATAAAAAAGTATCAGAAATTTTAATTCACTATTTTAGAGTTCAACTTTTAAGCAATTTTATAAGTCGATAATGTACTCCTTAAATAAGAATAAATAATACCTACTTACTATTATTTAAAAAAATCAAATAAATTTACTAACTTAAATAAACTAACTTTAATATATATATAAATATATATATATATATTAGATGCTAATTTGATTACAAATATTTAGTATTTTTATGATCCCTAATATTTATTTGATTTAAAGTTATTAACTTCTAAAACGTTCAATACAAATTAATAAAATTCATTTGTTACACATCAATTTAAATTTTATTAAGTAGGTAGTACACCATACATCCACTACTATCAGGTAATATCTTGGCGAGACAAAAATATGTTGGCAATTTCATAACTTTTTTTATATAGTTACATGACTGGTTAAATAGCTTGTTAATGACTATTTTAACTATTAGCTTGACATAGACATGTGCCAGTGCCATAATTTATAGAAAATATTAAGATAATAAAATAAATAAAAATAGCAATAATTTGGCAAATTCAGTAATTAATAATTAGTGGATAGTAAAATAATAACACTGTAATGAGTATTATACTACTCAAAGAGTCTAATATTAGACAAAATATAAATGTAAATCTTACTTTTTGAAATATGTTTACAATATGATATCGTGTTTCACTGTCAGAATTCGGCACAAGTGCGACGTTTGTAAACCTTCATAGAGTCATTCACGCTATCGCGTTCAATTGAGAAATATATTCTATGATTCGATTCGTTAGTAATATCAACCACATGGGCATTTGAACGAGAATTCGACATGTACAGTACGCGCACGAATAATTAGATAAAAAAATATTTAAAATAAAAATCGAGGCTAGATAAAAGAATGCGAAAAACCAGAAGAAAAACGATATTACGAATTACTCCGAATATTTACAGGAAAGCGAAATAAAAGTCTGCGAGTGGAAAAAGAGTCAATAGCGAGGCGTTTGAGGCGGGCGGAAGGCAGCTATTTTTAGCAGCACTGTGAGATAAATTCTCGCACACATCATGCCCCACTACGCCATCACAGGGATTGGCAGCCGACGACAGCGTTTCACTCGGGGTACTGTATATATATATATATATAATATGCGTGTGTATCTGTTGTGTTTGTATTATTTTTTATTTTCTCTTTCTCTTCTCGGGCAACTACAGCGCGTCGGCCTGGAATTTTCAATGACGACAGCTCACGAAATCCCTGCGACGGGGTCGCACGCGATACGCCATGGCAACACGCGGAAAAGTGCCCGTGACCGGACGTAGAGAGGAAGGAAAACGAAAAAACTTGCACGCTTATTTATTTTATTTTTATTTTTTTCTGCTGTTTAACGATTCCCGATTAATGGTGGCGCGTTTTATTGTCATTAGTCTTCGATATTCGCCGCGCTCAAGAGTGACACGCGATAGGCACAAATAGCGATTCGCGAGCTCGTACACCGCGTTATTATTATTATTACTGTATTTTAGTCTGATTTATTCGCCACCGACGTTGCTGTTAATAATATATAATAATATTTTTATTATTTTTTTTACTACCCCATCGTCGTGATTCCGTGTTTAGTAGTGTTTATCATCGACATAACAAACAATATTATCGTTGGTCGATATCGAACGGGCTGGGGGAGCGGAGGAAACGCGTTTTATTATCATTTTATTTTATTATTATTATTTATAACTACAACTACTGTTGTACGTACCTTCACGACCGTATCACGATACCGATCCACCGAAGCGCCGGCAAACAACAAGCGACATTGGTGTTTGATAATAATGAACGAACACAACGCTGTATCTGCTGCTGGCGCTGCTGCAGCGAGGGCGGGTACTTCTGTTCAACCGTCGCGGACGTTTCGGGCGAAGGCGGCGGGTCGTGGTCACATGACCCGCACGCGACAATCGAGCGAAACGCCTGCAAAACCCCCGGGTGCTCCGCTACAGCGGCGCGGGTCGTCGGACCGGCGTGCGCACGAGACACACACGTCATTGTGTTGTCGTCGTGTGGGGGGAGGGTTCTCCTCGTTGTCGCCGCCGCAGGGGTGGGTCAGCAGTGGTCGTTTTCTTATTATCTTCTCATGAAATTCACATCTATGCGTCTCGAGAATTTTCGTTGATAATAATATTAAAACGACGAATGAGCAGAAAAAGTAATGAAATAATTAGAAAAAGAAAGCCGGGCATCATACTTCGCACCACGGATATTCTTCGCTCCTCGGGTCAGATACTTTTGGTGTCAACACGACCGCCAATTTTTAACAAATGACGACTTTTATTATTTTTATATTACATATTAAGTTCCTTCGTTCAAAATCGTCTTATTGAAGAAATGATTAAATTTATCGTTTCTTTAAAATTTTATACTCGCATTAAGAGAGTATCTGACCCGAGGAGCGAAGAATATTCGTGGCGCAAAAAGTATGTTTGGCTTTTCATTAATTAAAGTATATTAACGGTAATATTTTATCATATAGTATTATATTTTACTAACGATAATGTTACAACGTAATATTTAAGTATTATTGCTATATTTTGTCGGTAATTCCTTTTTTCCCCCCATCAATTCCTTCTCCCACCATCAAGAAATTTTACGCATTTTGATGGTAAAGTCAGGTAGTGTTCTCGTGGGTAAGGGTAAGGGGAATACAAATAAAAAACATTGAGAAGCACTAACTCCAGCAGGTGGTCAGATTAAATTTTACAAAATCCTCGTCGACATTGTGATCCTACCGGGCGAATATACTCCGAACAGTGGGTATTCATCACTCCTCGGTTGGGATTTGGTGAGTGTGTTAAACATTAAAGAGACGATTAATCATTTCTTCAAAAAAAAACAATTCTGAGCGTAGCTTCAGTTTACATAAGACAGTTTTGCTTCAAAATGTTAAAAATTTATTTACAGATATATTATTTTGCCATGTTTGGACATTTAAAGCTCATATAACTGAAATTTGCTTTATTGATTTTAACAAAAATGTATAAGTAAGTAATCTTGTATATGAGTTACCTTGTATACAATTCTTCCGATATATTCTTCTTCAAATAACTGAGGTGCTTTAGCTCTGAATTTTTTGCGCATTTAATTTAAATCTAAGGCTTCTTTAAGAAAAAATGTTTTTAGGACATTTTGACATGGTATATTTAACATAATGAAATAATCACGAAATTTTGTTTTACACTTTCCTCCTATAAATCTCATTTTTTTTATCTGTACAATGAATTGAATTTAAGATGGGATGGCATACAATTTTCAAAAGTGGTTTTACAAATTCATACAAATAGTGTGTAATAGGTTCGCGAAAGAAAAAGTTGTAATTTCCAAATTAGGGGACGGGGCACACGGGAAAATATTTATTTCGTAAATTACAGGAGAGGGTATGACATACCATTTTCAAAAGTAGTTATACAAATTCAAATAGCGCGTAATAGGTTTGCGAAGGAAGAACTTATAATTTTCAAATTAGGGGGGCGGGGGACATGGGAAAATGCGTATTTCGTAAAATACGGGAGGAGGGTGTCATACAATTTTCAAAAAAGATCTTACAAATTCATACAAATTGATTTCTTGGATCGGACATAAGAAAATTTATGAATACTTAATAATTAACATTAAAGGGGGGTGGAGACATATGTCACCAGCCCCTCTTCAGTTATAAAAATTCATACAAATGACGTACAAAATATTTCAATAAAAATATTTTGGAATTTCTTTGATGGGGGGGGAGGACACAAGTACTTCAATTTCTCGTTTGTCCGCCGGAATTCTTCGAAAAGCCTACCGACGAAAAATTTCACAGGCAGCCGCGCGTAGTGTGTTCGTCACAGAAATATTATGTGTGAAAAAAAATAAATAAATAAATACACGTTGTTATTGGCAGACAGTTCGGTCGTAGCGTTCGCGAACAAGTCCTCCGGCGAGACGCTTTCCGTGTTTACATCGTTTGCACGCATTCTCTCACTGTGTTTTCCTTTTTTTCCGACACGAAAACGCGTAATAGTATATAATATCAACCGCGGGAGAGACCCAACACCGTATAGCCCACACGTCTGCGGCGAAACACGGCGTATGGGCGTTATAACTTATGAAACTACACAATATGCATATAATAATAATTATTATTATCATTATTTTTATATAATTCATAATATGTATTCAAATATTGTGTGCACGGGATAAGGTTACGCTCCTCGTAATTGGGTCAGTATGTTGTCGGTCCGTCGGATTTATTTCGAAACGACCCGCGTGCAATCACGGTCGCAAATCATCCGTTTTGTTGACAATAATAGCGCGTTTTTCATATTATTTACAAAACATTAATTTAACAAAATAATATCACCATCCTAAAAAATTCCGTCATCCGATCTCTGGGTAACTCGTCTCTTCTACGATACATTACAAAATTATCGCAGAACCATACAATCTCTAGTAGGTTTATTACTTAGGCATACTAATAAGCTATAATATACTTACACACAATACGATAATTCTTATTATTCCCATTTTGGCCGTCGCATAATACTTACGTACGTGTTTAACACGAATCGAGCCGAACAGACTGATTACAAAACACAATTTACTCAATGAAAACTTTCATCCATCATGACAGTTGTGTTCGATCACCGCTCTGTATATACAAACACATTATTTGAACAGCTGTGCGCAATTTTTTATTTAATTTGCATCGTAAAAAACTGATTTTAAATAAGTGTCTTTTTAATGATATAATCATTAATATTGCATTACAGTTTATATTTATTATGCACGACGAAAAAATCATTATAAATTGTAATTATGTACGTGACTTTATAGGTTGTAAACATCAGGAACTCCAGAAAAATATATAGATATTATTACTTTCCTATTAAGTTTCTGGTTCAGCGGTGTTACAATACACATATATGTATTCCATTATATTATAACTAAAAAGCTGGACATACTTCGCACAATGGGTGTTCTTCGCACGACGAGTGGGGTTCTCTTGACGGGTGTATTGAATTTTAAAGAAACGATAAATCATTTCTTCAATAAAACGATTCTGAACGAGGGAAGTTAATAATGTAAAAAATAAATGAAAAAAAAAATGTTAGAAAAATGTCCAAAATTTTTTTTTTCACATTTTCAAAATTTTCTTGCGCCAAAATCTTTTTCTTATATGATTTTTTATCTATGTTTAAATTTACATATAGTTATCGGATTAAAAAATGATGGTTTCCGAGTCGTTTTTGTCAAATTTTGGGTAGTTTTTTCCAAAAAAAAAAAATTGAAGAATTGAGAAATTCAAAAAATGACCTGTTTAAAGTACAATCTAGAGGCAAATCCGGTTTCAAAAAG
>JAIPRM010005232.1:0-20966 GCA_025469315.1 Stegophylla sp. TES_Ste_2020 | reverse complement strand
ATGCTTAAATTTTAATAAAATTCGGATCAAAAAATTATGGTTTTAGATTCGTTTTTGTTAAATTTTGGGTAATTTTTTCCAAAAAAAAAACATTGAAGAATTGAGAAATTCAAAAAATGACCTCTCTAAAGTACAATCTAGAGGGCAAATCCGGTTTCAAAAAGTTATTGATCGAAACTTTTGGACAAGTATCTCTATACGAAAAAGTGTTAACAGAAAAAAAAAATACTATATGTACATAGAAAAAAATAATAAAATAAATAAAGAAAAAAAATAAATAAACATCATTGTAAAAACACTAGCTTCTTCACTTCATTCAGAATCTAAAAAAAAAAACGACAGTTCATTTCTGCAATAAAAATATTTTCAGCAAAACTTCAGTTTATTTCGTACAATTTCACTTAAAAAGTAAAATATTAAGTAATGATAAGTAAAGTACAGTAATGATAAGTATAGACAAGAAAGCTGTTGGACATACTTCGCTCCCCGAGTTAGATACTCATGGTGGATGTCAAGAATTTTAAATAAACGATAGATCATTTCTTCAACAATACGATTCTAAACGAAAGAAGTCAATTATATATAAAAAAAAAGCAATAAAAGTCATCATTAGTACCAACACACTCACTAAGAGTATCTGACCCAAAGAGCGAATAATACCCGTGGTGCGAAAAATATCCGGCTTTCTTGTCTGTACTTTACTACATTTTCTTGTCTTTGTTTTACTTTACTTTACTTTACTTCACTTTCCATTTTTTATCTAATAAGTGAAGAAATGGAGAAAAAGTTGTTGAAAATAAAAGTGTTGGAGTAAAATGTACAAAATTTTCTTGCACCAAAATATTTCTCTCCTATTATTGTCTATCCATGTTTAAATCTACATAATGTTTGAATCAAAATTGGATTGTTTCCCCGAGTGTTTTCCGTCAAATTTCTGGTATTTATCGACTGCAGACACTTTGCGAAATGTCTTCAATTGAATCGCTTATTTCAGAAACCCCACGAATCACCATTTTTCACTTTTTGAGATAATCAACAAAAACTGTGTCGTGGATTTAAAACAACAATTTTTTAAAACTCCCAAAAATTACCAAAAATACTTGAATAATATTACTCGTTCAGATATTAGTGTAATTTTAGCTAAACAATAACTTACTAAAGAAGTAAGGGGAAAATATTTTTGAATTTGCACGTGCAAAATTTTAATTTTTGGCGTTTGAAACAAACGATTTTGAATTGGTCTCTGCATGTATATCGAGAAACAATGCCATCGAACTGCGTTCTGCCACACTGTACTCCGGTTTTTGTTCCTTGATCATATTATGCCGTAGTAGTATTTTATGGTTGTGAGAGTTAAGTTCTTTTGGTAGCGAACGCACTTCACTTTTTCGGCCCAACGACGATGTTTGGTAATTAAATATCGCGCGGGGCGAAAATTGTGTGGAAAGAAAACAAAAATAATGGTGGGTACCTAACATTTCTCCGGATTTTAAAACGTACAATCATATATTAGGTATCTCTATGTTATTTTTAATGGCTGCGCAGGTTCCTCCGCACAAAAGTACATAATATTATATCAACGGCAGGGTTTTATTTTCTCCTTTTCGTTTCTTTAGCATATTTCTCGGTATTTCTTTTTATGATCCTTGGCTCTCTTTTACCTTAGCTCGTTTTTGCTGTGAATGGGTTTTAGACAAAACCCGAGCGAGACCCTGATCAGGCCGACAAATTACTCGGTTTTTTTTTTTTTTTTTTTTTTCTCAGAATAATTATTAAATATTGTTCAAAGGGTTCATTTGACAAACATATTATTATTCAAAGTGAAAATGAATTTCAAAAAGGGTATTTCACAGAGGTATTAATTTGTCGATTTTTAATTTTCGTTGCACGACGGTAAATATACAACCGTGGATTTTAAAGCGATATTTTTTTATTTTTTTATTTTTTTTTTTTCAGTGTAGATCTGAATTTTTTTTCGATTATTTTCAATATTCCTTCTCTTTTTTTTCAAAATTTTTATTTTCTACTTCATTTTTTTGTTTTTTTTGTTTTTTTTCAATTATTCAAATACTGTTAATCATACTTTGTCCTTTTTAATTTTATTGCAAACATTACTTAAAATTCTCCCATCATTTAAAAATTGTATTTAAAAGCTGTATATTATTAAATAAATAAATACATTTTTGAATATAATATAAAATACAGTTAGTATATTTTTCACGGTCTGCCATCAAACTACTATAGCATTATAATACAAAATATATTGTAATTTAGTTGAGAAATGAGAAAAATCAAACATTTTTATCAACTAAAAATGATAGTATACCTGTAACGATACGATTTGAAATCAATAATAATCTTCCTGGAAAAAAATTTCATTCGTCAAATATTAACCACACTACAATTATCGTAACATCAGTGTATGAACGTGTGGGGTAAGACCCCTTATTTGCATACAAATATTTAATAATAATTATTAATTAAATGAAGAAGTGTACAACCTTTGTTTTAATATTCAAATCGACAAACACAAAGTGGCAAACAACAATAAATACATTGCAGGGGCTAAAATATGAACCGAGATATTATTTTAATTTACCACGGTGTGGTGACGCGTATCTAAATAATAAAAGAGCTACGTTAGTGTTCATTCAATATGTACCCACTTTGTTATTATTATTATTATTTTTTTTTTTTTTTAACAGTTTTTAAATGTATACTTAGTTAATTGGCATGATTTACAAAAATAAAACACGTTCGTTTAGACGCGATATTTTATTAAAAATGATAAAAGTAATTTGCAATTCGATAGTATCGATTTTTGGTATTTTTTTTAAACAAAATAATATACCGAATAGATTTTAAACTAAATTTGTTTTTTTCATTTTACTAAAACATGTTTTTTTTATATTCTTTGAATTATATTTTTATATTACCTACTATATACAGTATACATATATATACTCTATTAAAAACCTTTATAAATATATAATATCTACTGGTAAGTATATATTATATATATTTTATATATTTTATATCGTTATATTATATTCACATGGCTTGTACAATTGTCATTTCCCACAGAACGATGATGGTCTTAAGCTTCAAATCCTTTACGGGGATTTATTATTATTATTATTATTATTATATACATATATAGTATGTATATATATATTTTTTTTTTTGTCGATACGATTAAAACCGTCGTCGCATTTGATTGGATTATGTAGGGCACAGGGGCACTAACCGCCGCTGTATAGAGAATATAAAGCACTTCACACGGTTTTTTTTTTTTTTTTTACCCTGTCACGGCAATTTTTTTCTCTTTTTTTATTGATCACATTTGAAAACCCTGTTGTTGAAGGAGGAAATTCATGTGCTCTGTAAAGCATTTCGCTGTTCAAGCCCGAGCTCTCTGGCTCGTTTCCGGTTTCGATTTGACGTAAACAAAATTAATTTCCGCGATAAAAATGATTTTATTAATTATCAAAAAATGTATTTACAATATATATATATATATATATATATAAGTGTATTAAATTATATTTTCATATTAGTTTCTTCGTCACCTTACATTAATAATTATTATTCCTCTACTATTGCATTTGTACACTCGAGCTCGGCCGTTAAATGAGTTTCATATTAAATGTACATTATACGTTTTAAATTTTCAAAGATTATTCAACGACATAATTATGGATTCGTGTTATCAATTAGCTAAAAGTAGGTAATGAAAACAATATAATTATATGTTCCACGAGTGAAAAAGAATAAATTAAATACTACAGGGTGGGGCATTTTAAACGGCCGATTTTCATAGTTTAATTTCATAATAAATATCGATCGACTGATTATGCATTATTATAACATTGAAACAAAGTGCATAACATGCCATTTATTTTTAGATCCTGAGCGGAGTGAAGAAACTTATGATTTTACAATGTGATGTTTATTTTTTATTTTTATTTTTCTTATTCTCTTTCCGTGAAGACTTTCGTATAGAAATACTTGTCCAAAAGTTTCGATCGGTGTCTTTATAGATCTCGAATAATATCTGGATTTTACTTCAAAGAGGTTATTTTTCCAATTACTCAATACTTTTTCCAAAAAATGAGGAAAATCTGTGGAAAAATTGACAAAAAACGGCAAAATAAGCAATTACCGGAATTTTCGTAAAATTAATTTTTTTTTTTTTTTTTAACATAACTTCAAAAATAATGCGGCTAGAAAATTGAAACATTCATCAAATACTAAAAAAAGTCATGAGAACGCTTCGTAAAAATTTCAAAAACATTGGACCAATATTGAGTTAAGTATGGGATTTTGAAAATATTGGAAACTGTTGCGCCACCACATATTTGTCATTATTTTTGTAATAAATACAATTTCATCGCATAAGCATGTTGTTTACCACTCTATTGTTCCATGTTCACTAAATGACATGTTATTTAAAAAATTAATAATATTTAGTAAGCATTCTTATGTTAAATTTACTATCGAGAAAATTTGTTTTTTTTTTTTTAAATCGACCGTTTCAGTGACCCACCCTGTATTATGGATTTTATTTTTATTTTTTGATAATATAATATTATTGTAATATTTAAAAATGTCGCGACTCCGAACTGTTTTGAACTTTAAAAATGAAAAATAATTTAATCATTTCGAATGCGGTGAAATTATGCGAAGTGTTCAATAATGAAATATTTTCCTTGCACAAAAAAGCGTGCATACGCGTAATATTATAATGTTATTATTGTAATTTTTTTTTTTTTTTTTTTTTTAATGTCAAACTTGATTTCTGATAATTTTTAACGTGGAAGTTTTCATACGCGAGTGAAATGTCAAGCGTGTTATTAATGTATGGATTGGCGGCGTCGGCGGTTAAAGGTTTTTTTTTTTTTCAATCAGATAAAATATTCCAATTCCAAAAACCTTTATTTATTTTATTTTATCCTGCGCGGAAATCAGCATTATTTCAATTATTATTAGTCGTAAAGTAGGTGCGCCTAGTGTGTAAAAATATACAAAAAAAAAAAAACCTGATAAAGAGCGATAAAAAAAAAAAAAATCTCCGCGTTTTAATTGCGAACCCACGACCACGAGCGTTCTAATGAAAACCCTGAATAATAATGTATAGAGTGCGGATTTTGAAGGCATATGATTTTTTTAGAACACCACTTTGAATAAAATTCGCGACATTTTATTTTGCTTCTATTTGCTCTCTTTGTATTTAAATGCTTTTTGGGGTATTTTCGGTGCGTTTTTTTTTCTTTTTTTTTTTTTTTTTTTTTTGCTTATAAATTACATTTTTTCAAAATATGTTCTAAATGAACACACGTATTTGAAAGATTAATTGAGTTTAAGGACATTTTTAATAAGAGTAAATCTAATTTCCAGACAAACCGTGGACGAAAAATACATTTTTCGTAAATAATATTTATATTTATTTATTAAAAACCTAATTTTGAATGTTTTTTTTTAAAAAGTATTTTTTTTTTTTTTTTTGAAGATTTGTTGAGCTTTATTGCTTCATTCAAAGCGTTTTTTTTTTTTTAGTTTTTTATTGGCTATAAAATCCGTACTCTGTTAATGCACCTCATCCCGTCGGTGGTTGCGTTGTGTATCGTGCAATGTGTTAATAATAATAAATAAGCAAAACAATATTAACGATATTTTCATTTGGCCGAGGAAAAAGTGAGAAGCGAATATTCCGTACAAAGGCGCGCGTACGATTCTTAATTACAATCTCCATGACGTCCATTTGAATATTATGTTTATTTTGAAGTTCCTGGACTCTGCACAAAGAATACATTTTTTTCCAGAACGGCATAAGGCGCGCGAAATGTATAGTGGACTACGTTTTAATTACACTATATTATATATATATATATATAGTACACGAATTTGAATATTTCGTTTTACAATTTCGCGGGGGCGCGCGAGAGGAGAGAGAAACACCAACCCCGGACGCGAATTAATGAATATTAAAAAACGCACGTTTAATTACATCGGGGTTTTTTTTTACTCCGTTTCTATATATTATTATAATAATATAAGTATGGTGGTCGTTGCGCTCGCGGTCAATATTGTTATTAAGAGGCGGTTTTGGTTTTTCCCCAGCCCACTTTTTCTCATTTCTCCGCGTGAACTCGCATCGATTTTGACCCAATTAACTGGTTTCGAATCCGATAGTGGCTCTCAGACACGCGAAATCACTGGCGGTTTTGTTTCGTTTTTTTATCGCTCAACAACAGCAGTTGAAAAAAAACTCACACAACGGAGACGGGTGAAGAGTCGAGGGGCACTGCTGTCGGTGTGTAGGGGGTGGCAATCAACGGCTCCCTCCCCTCCCACCAGTCCCCGTCACTTCTCCTCTATCCCGCCCCGTTCAACACCTACCATACATCGTCGCTACCCCACCCCCCCCAATCCAGCGAATTCGAAAAATCGTACTTTGTAAATATTTGTGCCAGTGGGGGGGGGGCGATGGTTTATTCTGCCGCCGTTGCAGACAATGCCGTGCGGTAGTGTTATAGGAGACAAAAATAATAATAATAACAGTACACGAAATTGCGTGTTAGGCATTTTCCTACACCCGTCGTCCGCTGTCCAAAAAGGGGTAAACTTTTTCCATTTCTCCGTCGAAATCGAATAAAAGTTTCCGCGTCCGCACACACACACACACACACACACAACAATAACACACTATACTCTCGCAATTCGCTTCGAGACGGCCTGAGGGGCGGGGGAGAGGGGGATATCTGGCACGAAAGACAATCGCCGCGTCGTCGGTCTGCACCTATGCGCGCGCGTGCGAGCTTTCGCGTATGTTATCGTTAAGTTTTATTTGTTTTTTATTTTTCGTCCTGAACTCCGAACGTGCTTCATTGTCTCGTCTCTTACGGTTTAAACACCACTGCAACGCGAGACGGTGTGTTATGACGTGGCACGTCCGCGTTGAACCCAACCCCGAGGGCCGGGGGTTGAAACCTGCTTTATTTTTATTTTTATTTTACACTTCTATTTCTCTCCTTCCCCCCTCCCCCCACCATATTTCGGCAGTCGCCTTTTCGTTATCCTTACAATAATCGTAATAACGCATCAGTTATCATTTTTTTAAATTTATTTATTTATTGTCATTTCCAAAAATTACAAATTAAATAATATAATACATTAGAATGCGAAAAAATTCGTCTCCAAAAGCCGTAGCTTGTGGGGAGACAAGAGTTGAAATGCTTCTCGATTTTATGAATTTTTCAACAATATTTACAAATTTAAATACATATAAACATAAAAAACAAAAAACAAAAAATAAAGATAAATGATAACATTGTGGTATACATAAGATAGATAAATTGTTTAAAAAGTTATATATGGAAAAAGTAAATAACTAATTGTATTAATTTCTATTCAAATTGTGATATTGTTACTTTATAAATGACATATTTTTTTATGTAGGGTAAAATTATCAAAACTGTCAATATTGATAAAAAAAAAGTTAATTACAATAATATAAACTGATATAATATGGATTTCTTTTACCAAATTCACTATTACATTTAAACATTTGAAAAGTATTGTTTACAATTTGTCGAGTATCATAATTATGCTTAAAATTATGCTTAAACTCTTTATAATTATATAGAAGTACAAATTACATATTCGTATATTGTATACAATGTTCGTTCGTAATAATATGTGAGTTTACGTGTGTGCGTGTGTGTACGTTTGCACGAGTGTGAGCGTGTGTGTGTGTGTGTGTGTGTGCGATAAAGAAATTATTTTCATAGCTTTTTTTTTTTTTTTTTTTTTTAAAGCGCGTTCTAACTTTGTAAATTGTTTACATATTGTTAGAAAATAAAAATTGAATTTCGTCGCTCGCGCCTCTCACCACCAACCGAAATAATAACGTGAGTGTTGCGTTGTAAAGAAAAACATTATAAACAAAGGTCTGTTAGCAGTAGGATTTCTCTACCTCACTCTGTGTCAATCACTCTTTCTCTCTCACGCACCCCATTTTTTTTTTTTTTTTTTTTTCCCCAGGGGTCATTAGTAGTGTAAAGAAAAAAAATATGTATTCGAGGAGACTGTGTGTGTGTATATAAAGAAAAATGACGGGTCTCGCAGACTCATCGTACAAAAGCGCCTAAAAGTGTGTATAATATAACGGAAAATCAACCCTTTTCCACCTTTTTTCCCCTTAACTATGTATACACGCGTAATCATATATTATATTTTTCTTGCGTTGACATTTGAATTACTATTGGTTCGTCAGCTTTTTCGTTCCCAATAAAATATCCCAAAGGTTTAAGTACAATAACTATATTATACTAAACTTGGCTTACGTTTCAGTTTCGTATTATTGCGTTACAATTTTAAATTGTTGGCACATCGAGTAATCGATAACCTAATACTTTATGAATACATTTTTAAAAACGTACAGTTATAATATTAATGAACGTCTTAAATGTAAAAATAAAAAAAAAAACCGTTGAAGTTAGGTATGCTGAGGGAAAATTATTGTCCTTTGTCGCTAAGCTCTTCGGACAACATATCAGTAGTAGTCATGTGTACGGCACATTATGTAGACAACATTTACGATTAGTTCGTTTGGTAAACAGTAATAATTGTGAACAGATATTATTTTTGATTTATAACAGTTATTTATTTTAAAACAATGTTTTTAACAATATTATATGTAGTTATCTATACATACGTTTTCATAAAGTTGGGATTAAATTTCTTTTTTTTTTTTTTTTAATCTTCTTTATAAAATTTCGGGTAGTTTTTTCCCGAATTTAAAAGACACCGTTGAAAATTTTGAAAAATAACCACTTTAAAACACCATCCAGAACCGAATCTCGGTTGAAAAAATGTACTGGTTAGAAAACATTAGAACGGAGATTTTCGTAGGGAAAAATATTCGCAGAAAAAACATAAAAAACAGTAGCTTCTTCGATCCGCTTAAAATCTAAAACGCATCATTTTTTTTTTTTTTTTTTTGTTTTCATTCAATCTTAATAATATTGTTATAAAACAACAATATACCACGTGAAATTCAAAAGAACAATGATGGTAGTTTACAAAACGTACAAACGTGCGTGTCCTCAAATAAATTTCGTATAAGTAATTATTGTAATCACTGTTTATATAGCTAGACTATAAGGGATTATCATACATTTACATTTTAAAGAGCTGTTGTATACGATTCAGTATCGTTGAAAAAAATTTATTATTATTATTATTATTTTTATCTGTTAGGTACATGATTATTATAGAATATATAATTTCGATTTTTTAATATTGTGTTAGTAAATTATTAAAGTATAAAAAATGTCTTTGCAACTACATGTATTACAATATTACCATGATAAATATTATTCGTAAAGGTATCTTCGAAAATTTCAATTTTATATGTCTTTTGATAACAACTTTATGCTGATTACTATAGATAAGATGTTGATGACCTAAAAGAGTATCAAAAGTGATCCCCCAAAAATGCTATAATGACCTAAAAAAAAAAAAATAAAAATAAAAACAATTGCTTAAAATACAAATTGAAAAATATGTAATTGTAAGTGTCCAAACGAGTTTAAATTGAGTAATGTTATATAAGTTGTATGATACAGTGTAAGCATCTAGTATCTACCAATGATATGTATATGTAATTGTAACAAAAACTCTTCAATAATTTTGATAAAATTATTTTTAAAAATCTAAAATCTTTCCTGAAAGTTTTAATTTTATTAGAAAAACGACCGATAGTTTATACAAAAACTACAAAAAATGACTTGTAATATGAAATAATGATGTAAAAATTAAAAAAAAAAAGACGTTAAAAATCAAAAACAATGCATTTATAACCAAAACGCCTAAAAATGCAAAATTAAATTTTCATGTTCTGAATCAGAGAGGCATGAAACGGATTTTTAACTCGGAGAGCATTGCATAGGATTAAAGTAGGGTAACCATACGTCCTGTTTTGTACAGGATTGTCCTTTATTTCGGCTCTGCCTCCTGTTGTCTTGATAAACTTCTCTCAGGACGTTTTTTGCCCCGTAATTTCAATTTTGTCCCGTATTAATCCCGTTTTTTTGACTTACTGTTGATTTAAAATTTTTGAAATGAAATTATTGAATAAAATAATGTAAGAATCTAGAAATCTTGTGGATAACATTGAATAAATTATAATCGTAAAATGAATTCACAAGTTTTTTTTAGAAAGTAAAGTATACATTATAAATGAATAAAGGATTTAAAGAAATTTTAAAAAGTATCAATTTAGTTTAATTATGTTTTTCAAAATAATGTCTTTATGTGTTTAAATTTAATCTATAATAAGTAGTTTAAAAATTATACTTTATACATATATATGTAATAAATACTTATTTATTTAAAAATATTATCAAAAATACTTTTTGTCCTGTATTTTATTTTCTTAAATATGGTCATCCTAGATTAAAGGGAAAAAAATGCATTTGTCATATCCACATCCTATCACTACTGATTTCCGACATAGCGCTCAATATAGCGCTTTTATGGCATAGGTATATTTTAAATTTGTATCCTGAAAATGTTATGGTTTCCAACGTTTAACTCGGACAACATATGTTAATTAAACGGCCATATCGAAGTTATTGAACCATAATTTCTGGGTTCAATGGAGTTGACATCATTAAATCCGGTCGGTATATATTATTACAACAGTATATTGCTTGTCTCTCCCCTTTTCTCTCCTCTTTTCTCTGAGAGAGTTTTCTATACGTATATAAATAAAATAATATTATACAATATAGAGAGAAAAAACCGCAAAAATCACATAAATCAAACGCTGACAGATAGATGAACGTTTTTTTTTTTCAGCGTAAATATAATATAGTGCTGTAGGTCAAGTACTTTAAAAACGGAGTGTGGACCGATCCGGGGTCGAGGGCATCGATTCTTCATACTTGAAAAAAACATATAAAAAATAACCCCTTTGGTGACCGAACAACAATAATTCGAATGCCCCACAAACCGTATGAATTAACGAAATAAATATATATATATATATATACATATAAATAAACCCCTTTCGGTTTTTTATTATTATTATTTTTTTATTATTGCCGTACACCACACACACAGGCGTCCCGGCCAGCTGCCATTGCGTCATTGCGTCATCGTCCGTCGACGTCGTGTGCTCTGCGTGGCGATATAATATTATATACAATATTTTTCTCGCCCTTTTTCCCTCACCGCGCGCTAATAACCAAAACGTCATCTGTCCGTCCGAGTATTATATATTATATATATATATATACGTGTACGTGCAATTACTACTACTAAATACACACACATATATATATATATATATATATATATATATTATTATTATAGCAAACAGATAATTTCTGACAGAGACGACGCGGAGGATATCGAATTTTAAGTAATAACCACTGGCCGGCAGGAGGGAGAGTGAGGAGAGTGTTGTGTGTTCCCCCGGGGGAATAAGTCCCCGCAGTGGCGACCACGTGACCATACCAAAATATGCGAGTGTATATGTGTGTGTGTGTGTGTGTGTGTGTGTGTGTGTATTATGGCAATGTTGACCGAGATAATGGAATGTTCGTGTCAAATCGCGACCCGGGGGATGACGGCGGCGAGTATGAGAACCGAGGAGTAGGAGGGTTTTTTGGATTCTGGACCCTTTGATTTTCGTACTCTATCGATCAGTGCATTAATATGATGTCTACGTGTGAGTGTGTACACGCACACACACACACACACACAAAGGCCTATGACGTTTGATTGACTGTCCCCCGCGCTCGTCCACACCCATACTCACCACTTCCCAACCGTCGAGCGTCCTCCTCTATTTGTTAGTATATATGCGTGTATGTATGTGTGTGTGTGTGTGTGTGTGTGTGTGTGTAGCAGCAGGATGACGCACTGGCACACGTGGCCAAACCCCACCACAAGGTTCTCACTATAAATGCTGTACAAATATAATAGCCATAATAATATACATTATTATTTACAGACCGCTAGTGTGACGGACCGTTGCCGAGATTTTCCCCAAAACGACCTTTTAAAAGCCAAACATCCGAGTGTATTTTTTTTTCTCGCTCAAATCCATACAAACAATATATTATTATGTTGTTTTGTCAACAATGTTTATGTTTGAAATCCTAAATTCGAGTCCTTTGCTTCATAAACGCCTCGGTGCACCTGTATACAGATGATAAATCGCAGATGATCTAAATCATATTCAAACACATATTTTACCCCAGATTTTTAATATAATTCAAAAATAATTCCAGAACTCATTGAAATTTAACCGAAGAATTTTTTGATCGATGTTTGAACGACTTAATTTGGCCATTATTCTTTGACTTTCTTTTTACAAAGTTTGCTTGCTCTTAATCCGGTAAATATTAAATATGTTAAATAAATATTTTGCATTTATTAAAATGTATCTGTAAACAGGCGGAACGTTCCCAATAAAACAATATCAGTGCCATCAATCAAATATAATATTATCAGCTTCTACACTACAAATTTGTACATCCTAGAATGTACATAACATATTATGTTTATTAAAATCCCGAATAAAATCATGAATTACAGTTTTAATGAGTAATATAACCAGTAAATCCTAGCATTAATATTAGTAAAATCTAGGTTTACTTAGGTTTACTGTTTTATAATAATATTATGTAATCAATCTATGAATCAACGTTATTCATTAGTTATTCAATTTTTTCAGTTAGGTCCTTTTTCTTGTTCGAGTAATTTATTATATTCCTCTTTAATATGTTGCAATTTAATTTGCTGGGTTTTTCATTTTCATTTTAGTTATTGATTTTGCAATTGTTTTTATAATTTGTCGTCACCCAACGCATATTATATTATGAAGAAACTATCTAGGTCATCAGACGAATGCTCGAAAAACAAAAAACAAAAGGGTTTATCAAGTACAAATTATTAAATGAATGTGAATAAAGAAAACAAATTTCAAATTTACCATAAACTTCACGGAGGAGGCACCGAATGATTTATACTTATTTTTGATACGAGAAAATTAATATCCGATCACTCAACAATTATTTTCACATTCATGCAGAAGACATGATTAAAAAAAATAATAATAATAAAAAAATATAATTATTGCCAGTATATTCAAATTGTCTAGAGAAAATCTTTGCTAGGGACAATTATTATTGGAAAAAAAAAATATTAAACTACCTGAATCATTGAAATGTCTGTTACATCATTGTCGTCGTCATTCTAAGTTTTTTTTTTTTTTTTTTGTACGATATTCTTATATAATTCCGTTTTTCATAATATCGTGTGGTGCAACGGAAATGAGAAGCATGGGAACTTTTCCGATTCTCTTGAAAGCAATATTCTTCCGAACATACTTCGTGATGGGTGAATCGGAAAACGAAGTAAAAAAGGCGAATAAAGAAGAAATAATGTAATATTTTCAGTATATTATAATGTTATGACGCATAGAATTAATTCTTAGTCGATGGTTTCAAGAGAGTGCGTTTGATTTAATATCGACTAATCAAAGTCGTTAATTATTCATCGTTTGCATAAATTTAAAATCTCAAGTTTCGAAATAAGAAAGGACGAAACTTGATCGATCATCTACTTTATTATTATTATATATTATATTTTGAAGTCAAATTTTTTTTTTGTCCATCAATAAATAAAATATTTTCAAATTTTCTTCTTCTTCTTCGTTCATTTCACCTCCCCTCCTCACAACTACTATCTGTAGCTTCACACTCGACTCATTTCAGTCCTTCGCATCCTCATCAAATACTTCAGTCATTTTCATATTTATTTTCCAAAACCTCTAACCACCTCTTTTTCGATCTTCTTCTTCCCCTACTCTTTCCTTCCAAAGTCCTTCCAAACTACACTAACTGCCTCAAAATTTCATCTCTCCTCAAAACACGTCCCCCCGACCCGTTTCCTCGCATTACCGTCTATTATAATTAAGCGATACCTATACGTCTACCTTTTAAGGGTTTATTTCTTATTCTGTACTCTCCCGGCTTTCCACTTATCATCCACCTTTACGTCATTCTCATCGCCGCAACACTCATTTTCTGTTTCATTTTTTCGTCTATTGTCTGATTTGGAACTCTCTTACATTTTTCTACAAAACTGTTATATTATTCAAATAAAATTATTGAAAAAAAAAAATTCAATCCTACTAAAAACTACTAACAACTGAGACACGGTTGCAAACCCATATGAGCGCACACTTGTGCCACACCGATTACACACTGCGTAATTTCTCGGTCGAGGGATGCGGAGACGATGGCGCGAGTGTGAGCGAAGCTCCAAGTCGGGTTGGGCGGCGGCAGTGGCGGCGGGCTCGGGACGTGCGCGCCGCCCGAGACCGAGCGACGAACGCCTTTGTAGACAGAGTTAATCCAGATTAATAGATTTTAATGTAACCTCCCCGGCCCCCGCGTCGCCGTTTCACTCCCACCCCACCCCACTATACGTTTACACATTATGTATACGTGACGCACACACACACACACACACACACATATAATATATACATGTAATATTATAAAATACGCCGTACACGAGTGTAATGCCGCCCGCCCCTCCTTTTAGGCGTTTCGACTCTGATGTGTGTTAGTGCGATCACACGGTACGCCGCATTGCCGCCTCTTTGCGCTACCTGTTATTATTATTATTATTATTACTATTATTATTATGCCATCGTGTTGTACTTACATCTCCTCACACTTGCCGAAGTTACGCGAAGCATTTTATTATATTTTAATATATATTTTTTCTTTGTAACGATATTGTCATGTCGTTTTAGATACCGAGCGGAGCGAACACGTTAGCGGTGGTTTTACGAAAATGTTTATTTGATTTTTTTTGATTTTTCCCCCGTCAAATGCTTTTACCGCATATTAAAACCAACGGAGTAAATGAAAATCGAGATTTACGCATTTTCGGTGAAGCGAAGAAGTCAATAGTTTTTTTTTTTTTCCAAAATTTAAGAAAAACTTTTCCAAAAATTTCATAAAATCCCGTTTAAAACTTTTGTTTTAATCAAAACTTTATTAAAATTTAAATATAAGACAGTAAAAAATATTTTGGTGAAAGAAAATTTTGAATATGTGCACTTTTTGGATTTTTTTTTTCCATAAAAAATTGTAATTCTTGTTCTCGATCTAAATTACAGTTTTTGAGTTGAAAAATTTAATTTTTTTTTTTTTTTTTTTTTAAATTGTTATTAAAGAATTATTTAACGTTTTATTTTAAATTTATCATACCCACCAAGAGATAAAGAATATCTAGGGTGAAATGTAAATCCGTTTTGAATTAATCTCTTTAATTTCGAAAGGCAATTATTCAAACCATCATTGTTTTAAAATATATTTCTAGACCAATGTAAGAGTGAATTGATAATCATTTTTTTTATTTTTAAATATACTGATCTCGAATCGGTAGGTACTAATAATAAACAAATAAATTGTAGAATAATTTATTATTCAATTAGTTAATTTTTCTGAGCGAATCATTGAGTTTTACATACGTTTTTTTATCTTTTCACGGTTATGACTTTTAAGTTTGAAATATAAATCTTGATATTTTTTTTGGATAAATAAAAAATTACCAATCGAAAACGGAACAGACTATCTGTAGTTGCAACCTCGTATCGTATTAACACAAAAATGATTTGCGTTAAATACAAAATGTCCAAAGGAGTATGGACGTATAGTTTTCGCACGCCTTGTTCTATAATTCATATTCGATTTGAAACAGTTCATCATTTAAGAAAAATAATAAAATGCCAACAGATGTGGTCCACATTCTCCCAGCTATATAAACAGCATCATTAATAAAGTATATAATATAATATATAGATTGATAACTTTCCCTCAGAAGGTTTTGCCTGTGTGTGTGTGTGTGTACTATATAAATATTATATAACACATAAGGGGCGGTGCAAAGCTTATGACAAAAAAAAAAATAAATAAATAAAAAAATAGGGGTGCGTCTACTTTTGCCGACAATAATACGTATTGATTATTATCATTTGCGCGAGCCATTGCTACACGTGTACACGCGTTATTTTTTTGGAAAATAATAAATTAATCGTTTTTAATCCACGTTGGTAAAAAAAAAAAGAGAGAGAAAAAATTTAATTCTAAATAACTATGAATTTTTTTTATTATTACTCGCTTATTTCAATATTGTGTGAGACGTTTTATTATCACGCAGGCTACGTTGGATTGGAGAGGATACGTTAAATGCAATTCTTTCTTAAATAGATATACTACACCCGTTTCAGAGTTTAATTTCGTTTAATTTAAATCCAACAAAAAATCAAAAATATTGGATTATTCATTTTCTTTTCGATTTGAAAATCAAAATATTATATTGGTTGTGGAAACATTTCTAAAAAATCTGCGCTAATAATAAAAGTTAAGTAATAAGTACATAAAGAGAAAAAACTGTGTTTTTTTTTTCGATTTTGGGTTATTTTTAACATAACTATATAATGCTAGAAATTTTACATTTATGCACATAGGTACGTATTATACTTTTACTGTCACACAAATCACTGCAAATGGTAAGTAAATACTAAAGAAATTTTCAAAAACTAGGTTTATGCAGTGACCTAAGATAACATTTTTTGAAAATTTGATTAGAAGAAAATATTTTGTTTTTGAACAACGCCTGTAATCAAAATCGATAATTTTAAACCAAGAATGGAGTGAAAAAGCTACAGTGGTTTTACAATAATGCTTATTGATTTTTTTCTTTGACATCTTTTTTTTTATTATGCACAGAACAGAAATCGACTCAGGATGGCACTTCAAAGGGGCCTTTTTTTTCGAAAACAAGGAAAAACTACATATCTAAAAATTAAGAGTAATAACGGGAAAAGTGTACGCCGTACACTAGATTTTCATGTAAATTCTCCAAGATGAAATTACAGCTTGTGGCGACTTATTCGTTTCACAGAGAATCTTTTGGGGAATAATGATCGAACGGTGTTTTACACCTATTTTCTATAAAGACTGCGATTTTGAAAACCGAACGAAACTCGTTTACTAGTCGAATATAATATTCGAAATGATAAAATTATATATATATATATATATACGATGATAAAATGAAGATTATGATATTTTTCGAGAGAATATTTGCCATTAAATCGGAAATTCGTTGATTTTTTTTTTTCCCCCGCGGGAACTACGGGGCAAAAATATTATATCCTCAGTTTGACGTATACGTGCACGTCATCATTATAATAATACTATACACGAATTTTCTATTTATTTTTTGTCGATATGTATATTTGACTTCGTTAACGGCGGCGGATATTTCACGTGTATCCCCTACAGGGCTCTCCGTAGCAAATATGCGTATTATTTATTCGTTTAAAATAGAATCGGGGATGCTCTAACATTTTTTTTTCCTCCAAATGACATAATATATATATCTATTTCGGTTCATCGAGTTCCGACTCAATTTCATCGCGTATACGAAAAGTAAATAATAATTCGCGTATTCACGTGTGTGTGTGTGTGTGTGTGTATAATGTCTTTGGTGATTTATATATGTTCTCTGATTCGACGATCCTAGTCGACTATTTACTACTTGTCCATGGCATAGTAAAAATGGGCGGGGGGGTGGAGCCGTTTCCGTACAGTATGTGTGTGCGTATGTGTGTATGTTGTTTGAGTGCAAAAAGCAGCAAATAACTATCTCATCCGCGTTAGGCGTCCGTCCAAATCACGTTACACGTCTTCTAGCAGCGCGCATTTCATTGAACCGACGAACCGTATTGCCTGCACAGCGGAATCTCGGTGGCAGAGAGTCAATTACGGGGAGTTGTCACAATACAGTGCCTTTTAAATTATTTCCGAAGAACTCGGGTGTGTAAAGGCTGAGGAGCGAGAGCAAAAAAAAAAAAACAAAAACCGTGTTTTTACACTGCTGCAGGGATAAAGCTGGAAACGTTCGTTTGAATAAACATCACGGCTGATCGGTTTCTACCCCTCCTCCCACCCCCACGTCACCTCACCCCCACCCCCCGATCGGACGGCACACACTAGTAGGCCAAACACATGTGTTTGTGTAGGTGGTATGTGTTTAACAGGCGTAAAAATAAAGTTCATTCTCTCTCTTCCCTCTCTCACTGCACTGCTGTCTCTCCCTTTCTGTACACTCTCTGCTCTAAAGATTGCTCCCTGACGTTTACCTGTAGTACTGCACGTTTACCTTCCACTGTCGTATTTCCCCTATAATATCAATTCCATTTTGGTGGCACCAACGACCTCGTCACCTGACACAAAGACGCACGGTCGATCGGTTGGACGATACATAACGTTGTTGTTTTGGAAAAACTACCTAAACACTCTTCGTTTTTTGATTTTTTTTTTGCTGATAAAATATTTAAAAACGTAGAGGTCTTTTCTTCGTCGAAAAATGTAAATATAATTGTTTAGAGCTACACTCCCGTCGGAGATAATGCGTTAAAAAAAAGACCTTCCATCAGGTCGTCAGAAAATACAGTTTAAACAAAGCGATTCAATTTGTTAAATTAGTTTTCGTAAAAAAGCGCAAAAAACATGTAATACAGTGACATTTTGTTAAATTCAGTCTATTTTTTTTTTTTCATCGTAGTTCACAATAATATCCCGTTCGTTGCGGGTTTATCGCGATTAATTGAAAAATAATCAAAATATGCTTTTTTAGATTATTTTCATAATAGTTATATTGAAACAAATAAACAATAATATTCGAGAGTGATGTACCTATCTGCTTTGATACGATTAGGAAAACTATACTGTAAAATTTGCGACGAAAATAAGGAAAATTATTAAACGCCTTGAATTATTGAAATTCCACGTGTACAAATAATGGCGTAAAACGGTACTTTGTATTCTCTGCGTACAAAGAAACTATAACCCTCCACACTGAGAATGTGTCTGGAATAAAGTTTAGTACGCGCTTAACGGTTTTTCGGCTTGTCTGTGTCGTATTAATTCAGCACGCGTGCATGTCGCCAAAGACACAGACACATACGTCAATAATATTTTGCATAATACAGCGTCTAGGTAGGAAAAGTGTTGCCACTCGACACGCACAGCTCACTTGTACTCCCATTGGACGGGGGGTGGGGGGGGAGTGAACTGAAATCTGCTGCATAAATTAATTTGCATTAAAGTCATCATAAAATGTCATTTGAAATAAATTGCATTGTAATATGTAATAATTGTGTACGGTTTACCGAATTGACTGTATATTGTATATTTATTTATTTATTAATATAAAAGTCCTATATACAGTATTATATAAACGTAAACGCAGTAATAATAATAATATGTGTAGTATGTGAATCCTCCTTCATACTGTTAGTTCAAATAAGGGAATAACAAAATCAATAAACTAAGATACATAATAAAATTATAAAATCACATAAGTAGACAAAGAGAACATATTATAAAGTAAATAATAAAAAAAAATAAATAAAAAATGGTAGTCTATAATAACGTATTGTCTCGGAAAGCGTACTATTTATAGAAAAAGATAAACGATACTTGTGCGTCCAGAGTTTGGACGTGAAGTTTAAAATTTTAATTTTGGCTTGCACTATACAGCCTTTTCGATAAGTATTTTTTTTTTTAATATCGCAAATAATCAGTTATAGTGGAGGCGATTACATAATTTTCCATGCTATTTTTCCAGGTGTTGGTAAAAAGAAAAAACAAAACCAGCCAGACAGCTGCTCGGTAAGTCGTAAAAATACGTATCTACATTATTATTATCCACACCTCACACGTACCGGTCATTAGCGGTGTTATATTACAACACTATATAACAATACCGTCGTGTGTCTTCGCGGTGATATAATATATATATATATACTATGTTATCATTATCATTATCATTGTTATTGTTATTATTATAATCATCGACGCCGCCGTCGTCGTCGTCGTTGTCATTATCGTTATTATCGCCGCCGCGCCGTATTTCCGGAGCGGTGGAATTTACTAGCTATTCGTGAGGGGCATATAAATTACGCGATCACAACACGAAATTCTGCACCTCCCCTTCCAGGTGTCTGCAGTGCCGCCGAACAGTGTCGGTCATTCTTTACGCCGCCGCGAACGTTTTAAACGGCCCCGATATGATTAGTCGCCGTATGATGATAATACCAATATAATGTGTACATAATAATAATAATAATAATAATAATAATAATATGGCATTCGAAACCAAAGAGAATGTATATATTATATATATATAATATACGAGCGACGAGGGACGGACCTTTACACGGAATAGCTCGTGTGGATAGTATAAATGCCGACGGACAAAGCGGCGCGGTATTCGGTTTCTGTCCGCGTTAATCGACGCTTTATCACTATTATTATTATCATTATTATTATTATTACTATTATAGGTCACGGGGTGGGGCGATGAGAGTAGCTCGTTATTCCCCTGTCTCTGGTATGTGGTGTGACGCGTGTGTTTGCGCTACTACGTATAAATCGTCCAGGTATTTCAACGGAGGACGACGACGTGAAAATTTGAAAATATTGTATATTAAGTATATAGTATTATACAATGCGAACGAATTCCGTTTCACGTGCGCGAATTTATGAAATCAAAATCCACACGCGCGCCGCGTATAAAATAATACCGGGAGACTAAAATTTTTTTAAAAAAAAAAAAAAGACTTTTAATGTTATCATTAAAGCTCGGACGGATGTTTTTATCACCTAAATTTTACTAATATACGCCTTTTAAGTTCAAACGTATTAAATATATCTATTTTTCAACAAATATTCGCAAAATAATAATTATAAAATATGAAATTATATGCCCTCTTAAAATGTATTAAATATATCTTTTTTTTCAACAAATATATATATATATATATATATATATATATATATAAATATATTAAATGGTAAATA
>JAIPRM010005231.1:0-20967 GCA_025469315.1 Stegophylla sp. TES_Ste_2020 | reverse complement strand
AAATTATGGTTTCCGAGTCATTTTTGTCAAATTTTGGGTAGTTTTTTCCAAAAAAAAAAAATTGAAGAATTGAGAAATTCAAAAAATGACCTCTCTAAAGTACAATCTAGAGGCAAATCCGGTTTCAAAAAGTTATTGATTGAAACTTTTGGACAAGTATTTCTATACAAAAAGTTGTACACAGAAAAAAAAAATAAATAAAAAAAATAAAAATAAACATTATTGTAAAAACACTAGCTTCTTCACTTCATTCAGAATCTAAAAATTTAATATTTAATGACTAAACACAAATCCAATGTTGGGTTTTATTTTTTATTTTTCTGTAGACACATTTTCATGTAGCAAAACTTAAAACATCTCCGTCGTAGTTACAAAAGTAATAGTACCAGAAACCTGAAACACCGACAATATTGGAAAACCGATTAAAAAATATTGTTAAGAAAATGCACTACTTTTGGGATTTATATAAAGTTTTGGGATTATCTGTTTCTTATTTATTTATTTATTTATTTATTATTAATATTTTTATTTTTTTTTTTTTTGAGTATAATTTTATTATTAATATTATGAGCCAAAAAATTTTATACAATCTTACTTATATAATTTTTAGTAGCTTTAAGAAGGTCTCAAAAATTAATTTTCATTTTTTGATTTAGGCGTTTATATTTAGAATATGTATAAAACTGGTCATTAAGTAAAAAATGATTTGATATAAATCGCATAAAATATTTATTACTTCATACAGTAAAAAAGTTTTCTTATTAATAATAATTAATATTCATCGACCTCATAATTTAGCAATCGATTAAAATGTTTTAGATTCTAAGCGGTAGCGAAGAAGCTTATGATTTTCAATATGTTTATTTTATTATTATTTTTTTTTTAAGTTTTGAATCGATACATATATTTTTATGAGCGTTTAAAATTAAAATGTGAATGGAACTGATTTTTATTTATTTTTTTTTTTCATGTAAAATAACGATATCTGTATTTAATGATTTAATCATATTTCAATCATTTTTGTCAGGTTTTATTAAAATTGAACTATTATTATTATTATTATTATTATTATTTTCAAATAATTTAATTGTAAATTTTATATTGGATATTATATTGGGGAAAATGTTCAAGCATATTCATATTATTTAGTTTTAATTAATACGTATACAAAACATGTTATTTAAAATAATTTTATGTGGATAATCTAAATTTTTGTAATCGAATTTTATTGTATTTACAATTATGTTTAATCATTATTTTCACTACTATATTTTTTTCTATAATTAAACTCAATTTTCGGATAAAATATGTAAAAATATATTTTCAATTTTATCAAAATGAAATCTGAAATTTTACAAACGATATTAATACATTTAATTTGTTTACGTCGATAATAATATGCATCTAGCTCATTTATTTTATCGTCGCAATCACCAAAGACATTCGGAGTACGCGATGCTCAATAAATATCGAGTTTGTGATCGCATGAACCTATTTTACATTACCTGTAGAGCTTAGGAGAAATAATACATCTTTCGGGGGTTTTATTTCTTTTTTCAAACACTAAAACGTACGCGGTTTATTTTTTGTGCCCCCTTCACTGGGGTGGAGGGGTAACCATCGGCAACAGACGACAGAGCTCCGCCTATGACGCCTGTTCGTGTGGCGCTTCGATCGGCTGGGCGGCGTCTATGTACATTTAGTTGCCACCCGACGCCTGTCAACCGGATTACTTTCCCGACACTTTATTTAGTCAATAATTTACAAAACCTTTACGTTCGTACGCCCCTTGGATTATTTTAAAACCATTGTAAAATTATATAAATATTTTACAACCTCGTCGAAACGGGCTTCGGATCAATTCGACATTGATAAAAAGCGAGATATTTATTCGGACCATTGGTATATTCCTAGCAAAACTGATCAAATGTTTTTGAAAATCTTATGAAATATGAACATGATTATTTGTAATAGTTTAATGAAAGTTTCAACTTTCAAACTCTATTATTTTTGATGTTATGTCAAAAAAAAAAAAAACAATTAAAATTGAATTTATGAAAATTCAGGTTATGCTGTTTTTTATCGTATTTTGTCAATATTCGGGTAGTTTTGGCATGCGCTTAGGAAAAGTATTTAGAATTTTGAAAAAGAACGTCCCAAAAATTCTAACTAGAAAACATTATAATTTTAAAGTGTGTACTGTCAGTGGCATATTTCCCAATGAATAAAATAACACGTGCTTACAGCGGCAATATTTCAAGAGCAGTAAATTTTCGTCGTTTTGTTTTTTTGTCTACAAAATATATGTATAGATTTTGAGATATATTATATAAAACAAATTTTAAAAATCTATTACATATTATCAAAACATGTACATTGTCCGACATAAAATTGGAGATAAAAGTTAACGGCGTCAGTCGCCACACAATCATAATAAAAAATAAAAAAGATAACCATTTAGCAGTATCTATACTATGTAAGCCGTACACATTTTATTACATTTTTTTTTTTTTTTTTTTTTTGTGTTTTTCTCTATACGTTTATTATACATGTTTCACAAATTAATACTATATTTTTGTTTCATAAGTATTTTAGTTGATTTGTAATATAAGAAAAAAATATCTATAACATATACATATCGTCGTATCCCTTATCCTTATAGGAATAATATTAAATTTTAAAGGCCGGACATACTTCGCACAATATTCCTGCTGGGATATTCTTGTTGGGTGTGCTAAATTTTAAAGAAAAGATAAAAATCATTTCTTCAATGAAAATCGATTCCGAGCAGAGTTTATACAAATTGTATGTTAACATCTATATTGAGTATTGTGTTACCGTGGTTGCCACAATGGTTACCGCGTTGCTCGAAATCTAAATCTAGGAATAAAAAAATATATATAAAACGAAAATACAAATTTTATTATATTATAAAAAATACGAAACGGAACAAAAAAAAAAGACGCGCGTGAATCAATAATCGTAGTAGTTCAAGTCGTCGTCGCGGTCGAACCCGAGAAAAAACCGCTGAACGAACGGTGCGCCGCGGTCTTGACGCGCGTCCACAATTGTCTGACGGCTCTGAACGGCCGCCGCGTGCCCTTGTCCGACCACAGTCGGTGGCCGTCCACTGCGTCCGGCGTCCGCGCGGTCCAGTCACTCAACGAGACACTGTCTGCGCCGATCTGCACCACCAGAGCCGCGGACACCGTTTCGCCGTCCGCACTGCGGTCGCACACTTCAGACTTACTCGCGGCGGCCGCGTCGTCCAGCGCTCGGAACCACGGCAAAGACGTCGTACTCGCTGTCATCCGGCGGCCACGACGTCAGGTCGAGACACCGTTCCGCGTGCTTGGCCGCAGTGGCGGCGTCCAGTGCGCGAGACCACGAGTCGACGTCCACAGCAATGACGTCGCAGCGGTACCGTGCGTTACCGTCAGTCAAGCCGACCGCAACGGACTGCAGGTCACGGTCCAGTGCAGCGGCAACGGAGGTGGTGACGACGACGACGACGACGACGACGGACAATGTCGGTCGTGGACGACGGTGACGAAGTCGTGTCCGCACGACTGTCGCCGCGGTCGCACACCTCGACCGCAGTCCAACGGTCGTCTTCAAACACAGTCCACAACGACAAAGCCGACGGCCGATTTTGGCGACTCGGTTTGGCGTCCAGTGCCGCCTGAAATCGCGGATAGTCGGCCGCGAAGACGTCGTCGTCGCTCTACTGCGGCGGCTGGGCGTAAGAAGAACGTGCCGCTGCTGGTGGCCGAGTTTGGCGGCTGATGTCTTCGGTTGCTGTCACGCAGGCGGCCGCGGCGTCCAGTGCAGCCGGAAACCACGGATCGTCGCCAAAGGCGTCGTCTTCCGGTCGACGGTTTTCGGTGACGGTCGACGGCGAAGCAAACATTATGACGACACGTATGACGTACGGTGAGCGAATGATGGACGAAAAAAAATGAAAACAAAAACTGACATCAATCACCAAAAAGAAGACGTCACAGACGATAAAATGTGAAAAGGATATAATATTGATTAACGATTTTTGCGCGTTGGTTGTTGACGGGAATACGCGAATTTTCGTATTATTTTATTGGTTAGGTTGCTATCGATACGAAGTTATTGCGGCCAACGCGTGTAAATCGTTTAATCGCGGCGAACGATCGACGAGGGGAGGCGAGTCGGTCGGGATAAGCGTTTTCGAAACCATTTTTCGGGGAAGGTTATCGAAAGAGCCGGATTTAGGAGTGTGAAGAACATAGGCTGGGGGAAGCAAATTTTAAATTTTTAATAGTCGTACGGATTCTCCAATCTCTAGAAAATAATTATCTGTCAAAATATATGAACATAAATAATATAAAAAATCATTGAAACGATATTATTCGATCTAAGGGGAACGGATGCTGCAAAATTTTATACCAGAAAACAATAAAACGCGCCGACACTTCTCAAAGTATATCCAATGGACAGATTTCCATATATATATATATATATATATTGATATAGGAAGACTTCTTCTTGGGTGCTTGTTTTTAAGATTTAAACTTTTTTCAAAAAATATTTACAATTTGAAGTTAAAATTTTAAATATTGATAACATTTTCAAGTCAAGGTGTATGGCATACAATATAGTAACTTAAAAATCGACAAAACGAGTGCCCTGTAGGATTTTTTTCATCTTACGAACAAAAAAATTAATAAATAAAAATATTAATATACGTTCAGTGGTTCAATTAGAAAATGAATTCTACAAAATCTCTGGCACTTGGTCGTTACTCGTTGTTTTTTTTCGATTTTACGAAAAAAAACCCGCAACATAGCCCTAGTTTCATCAGTTAGTATCCGGTGCCTGTTGATACATCACTATGTATCCATACCTTACTTCAATGTATATGAAGTGCATATTTTAGCCCCTTAAAAATAGCTACACTCGTTCCCCTTAATAAAAAGGTACTTGATCCCGGATTCTTTCATTCTTACATACGAATTTAGATTACTTTAAACATTCACAAATTTCAATAAATAGGCTAATAGTAATTTACAACGTATTGTAACTTACTTTAATTACAATGACAGCCTGTACACACTAAGTCCATCTTGTTGTGGGCCCTGATATTTTACACCTTTTAACTAAATAATCGTTGTTGTAAGCACTAAAAATATCGAATTATTCACAAATAATTGAAAAACAAACATCAATATGCGTCGCAAATTTATAGAAATATATATATTCATACTCATAACTTTATTCTCAACAATTATCTCGACAACCGTCGTATCGGGTGGGTAAAACGTTAATATTATAATAATTATTATTTAAAATAAAATATATTAGGAAAATATAATATAAGATTACAACAATTTTATTCCAAACTAGACGTGACTTGAATTATCAAATTTATTTACAAAAACATTTTTCAATTCAAATTAAGGGTGTTATGAATGTATATATTAAGTAGCACTAAATATGAATACGTCAAAGTCATTAAAAAAATTAATGTTAAATAATGTCGTTTGTGAAAAATCGTTCATTCGTATGTAAAATAGAAAAACTAAGAAAAAGTAAAAAAAAAAAATTATTAGAAAAAATAGTTGGAAAAGTTTCTAAAATTTTTTTTTTTGCCATTTTTAACATTTCTTGCGCAAAATAACTCATATTACTATCAATCTATATTTTAATTTTCATAAAGTTTAAATTAAAAAAATACAGTTTCTGAGTTTTTTTTTTTTTTTTTTGTAAAATTTTAAGAAAACTGTTGAGAATTTTGAAAAATGACCTCTCAAAGCAACATCTTGATGCAAATTATAATTCAAAAAGTCGCTGGTTTAAACATTTAGACAAGTAAGTAATTCAATTCTAAAATGTGTACATATCAGAATGTAAAATCTGTTCTTCAACAATTGTTTAATTATATTTATTCCATTTCTTAAAAAAAAAAAAATTTGATCAACTCGAGATAAATAAAAAAAAAAAGTCGAGATTTTTATTTTGACAACATTAACAAGGAAAATATTATGTGAAAATAGAGAAACACGTGGGATTCTCGTTTTGGTAATAACTCGCTTGATTTTCAACTTCGTCACTATCCCCACAGTACAAAAATCATCGTTGTTAACATATTTCATAGGGACTAATTATAGTCGCCTACTAATTTGTTACAATTAAGATTTTATAGATTTGTATTATAAATATTACATTAGTTTATTTGATTATTTTTACAGTATGGAAGTAGAGCCAAAACTTGAACCATTTGTAAAGGCATATTTCTTGAAAAAGTCACAATAATCAATGGACATTACCACAATCAAATAATTAGCTGTAGTCGAGTAAATTCAATTCGAAAATATAATATGTTCCTAATATTATGGAACTTATATAATTATCGTCTAATATATTTTCGTCCCCTGCTTTTACAATGTAATCTTTTTTTTTATAAAAAATATTTAGATCAACAAATTTTTGAGAATTATTTATGTCCTGTTACTTCAGTGGCTAGAAGTCATCTTTTTCATACTCTTTTAATTCCGTATAATCAATACTTTAAGCCTCTTAAACATTAAAACCAAATATAGGATGAAAGTAAGGATTCTACAAAGTGCAAAAGTCATTTTTAACTCATTGTTCACCTTCGTATAGACATATTCAAATCTGCTTTCAAAAGATTTATCGCATTATTGTTATCGATGCCAAAAGATATTATATAAGATATGTATTTTTTTAGTCAAAAAAAGTTTGCTTTCAATTTATTTTTCCTTTTTTAAACATATTTTAATTGAAAGTAAATAATTTAATATCATAATTTATAATGACCTTTTTAATACGTTTGTTTATATGCTTTTAAACACTTGTCTTCATATTGATACTTTCACAAAAACGAAATTACACAATATACTTAATTTCCAGCATTAAAAAAGAAAAAAAAAATCTAAATTCCGATATAAATATTCTTCTTTGTAAATTCAAATCATTTTGATTTTTCATTAAAGACCAAAACCCAAGATGGGCTATAATAATATTAGACAGCTATAAAATAAGTTCACGGGTTATAAAAGAAAATTGTTTATACCATTCAGTGTGCCCTCGTACATGCATTTATTTGATGGTATTTATCCTAGCCCGCATTATACAAATACTAATAAATACCAACAACGGAGCTTACCAACAATAATCTTTGGGGCAGACATACAAACAGAAGTCAATAATTATTATTGTTCAGAGAATCCTGTGTGTGTAATTTAATCTGAAGAAACAACGACTCACAGGCGTATCGAATAGGCATATAAAGAAACATGCACGTGTATCATTTATCAGCATTCAATAACATTCGTGTTTTTTCGAAACAACTATGCTTTTATATAAAACTATATAATATATATAATACATTTAGTTAAAATTAGTTGTATTAAAGTTATATATTCGTTTATGGATATAAACTACAGTACTACAGAACACATTTTTATTTTATTTTTAAATAAATACAATTTTTACAGTTTATTGTTAATCCATATAATTATTATTATTCTTTTCTTAAACATTTTTACTTCAAATATTCTAACATGTATCAATCGAATTCGATATAAATTATTTGTTTGTCGATTTACTTTTTAACTCTGAAAACATATTTTCAATTTGATATGCCCAGAAGAGTATTTGAAATGGGTTACGACGCATTTTTGGTGACAAATAGTCTCAATTGCGTATAGTAAAATAATATCGGGTTTCACCTGTCTACAGTAAAATAAGATAGTCTTATTTGCGTACAGTAAATAAATATCACGTCTCACTAGCGTACGCGTCCATTTTCCCCCACACATAACCATGCTTAAGACTGACAAAAAATAGCTGTTTCTACGGTCTGGCACGTTTAAAAATATGAGATTTTCGAATACAAATAATACGAATAAAATATAAACAAATTCGTAGGTTATTGTAAACCCAGAGTCTATAAATATAAGTATAAAAGTATAACCGAACAAAAGAAATTTTAAATAGGGAACGTTATATTAAAAAATAAAATGAATAAATGATATACTATTTGGTATAAAATACGTTAACATATATTATAATAACATAATAATATAAATATATGTACGTATATGAAGCTACACACAAGAAAAAAATTTAAAATAATTGTTCTATTTCTTCTGAGCCGTGGTTAAGGATTTCTCGATTTCCATCGTCACTACATCAGGAATGCACGTGGTTCGCGATGGGAAAAAATGTCAATGTCTAGTGATTTCAATATCCCTCAGCAACCACTTCATTTATCTGGCATGCACAACCAGCGCTTATTTTTCCTACTTGTCTTTACATCTACTGCGGGTAATTTTTCGTGTTTATTAATTAATAATTGTACACTTTAGCACACACTGTAAATGTAAACACGTTACTGTGATATTGAAGACACTTAAATATATAAGGTACGTTGTATATTAACGATTCCGCCAAATCAATCGCAATGCGAAGATACGACATATGAATGCGATAAGACAACATTTTGAATAATACGGATCCACTTGAAAACGAGGTTCCGAAAAGTTGTGTGTAAATACGAATTTCAGCTCGTGGTAAAAGCTATGTTCTGCCAATCCGAAGCCTGCTTAAATGTGAAGATAAACGGGCGTGTACGCACGCGAGGCCCAAAACTATTTTTACTGTACGCGAGTGAAACATACGGGTTTGCACCGTTACCTTTGAAATGTACTTGAATTATAGTGATTTTATAACAATTTTTAATATGTTTATCAATTCGTACGAATCAATTAGTTTGAATAAAACGAGTAATGTCATTGTTCGAATTCATATTAAACACACTAAGTGCTATGTTTATCTTTATTAAATACTCACATGCAAATTCAATAGTTCAATGATAAAACAATAATTTGTGAACCGAAAAAGGAACTTGGATAGATATTGAAATATAACGCATTATTTAAGAGTTTTTGTTCAATTGAAAATGTCGTGTTTAGTTTGCTGGTCAAATTGGTATTTTCATAAAAAATGCTACTGAAACGGCCTAAATAGTCATTTCGAATTATGGTGAATTGTAAAAGCATTCGGTACGTGACTAAAATAAGCATAAAAAATAGCCGATATTTACTACCTACAACACGTCGGTGTTGTTAATGTTGAAAATCAATTAGCTAACGCGATGATATTTATAAAAAAAAAAAAAAAGGAAAAAAAAGAGGATTGGATTATATGACAGCATCTAGAGTATTATTATTATTATTATTATCATAATAATACACTCGGTCAAATCTGTGTTTTCGAATTAGTACAAATACAATGTATGTTTTAGGATTAAACTATAGCTACTACAGTGTGAAAAAATAAAACTCCTACGCTGTTGCTATTTTGTTTCAACTACCATAATAATAATAATAATATAATCTCTGCGTCTCGAGTGCTACCCAAATCCGACACTCGAAGTCTCACGTGGATTTAAGGTGGACAGCTTGCGCATTTTCACCTCGTGTTCGACGAATATGCGTCTTGTGTTTATCGCCGACGTAAACGCTTCCGGTGTAACGACGTAAACAGAGCAATGATATTTTTTATGATTTATTCAGGTCTGAATACGAGATAATGTAAATATAATATTATCTAGACTGGTAAGTACAGTAGGGGCAAATACCGTTCGAGTAATTTTTACTTTTCAACGGTACGTTTGGCACGTATGTCATCACTGCCATCTCGGGTAACTTTACAAAGCAATCAACGTTGTTAATTAATAAACAGACTAGTTGAAAAGTTAAATTAATGTTAAATTTTTAACTTAACATATTGCATTTGATATTTTATTATCTTGACTATAATCAATATCATGTTAACTTAATAAGTAACGAGTTGATTTTAAATAAAATCCCGTTACGTTAAATTTAGAGATGCTCTGATTCATGGCATGTTTTAAATGTTTACAATGTAATGCCACATTACCAAAGTCACTAATATGACATTGCCAACTTTGAGGTGTAAAAGGCAATAAGGGCAATATACCCACGACGATTTAAAACCTTAAATCATTGGAATTTAAAAAATAACAATAATTAACTTAATTTTAATTAATAACTTAACTTTTTTTTTTATTTTAACTTAACTGAGTTAAGTAGAAATTAATTTAACTTATTAGCTTTTTCCAAATAACTTAACTAAGTTAAAAATATGCATTAACTTGCCCAGTCTTGATAATTATTATTAATTTTGTTATCGTAAAACATAATATTATGTTATCTTACTTCATATTAATTCAGTCATATATTATAAAAATTTCAAACGCAAGTGGAATGAAATATTATAAAACAAATAATTTAAATAGTCAAAAATCGCATCTTTTTACTCCATTAACCTAAACATACTGCCGGTAAAAAAAAACTGACCAAACCAACCGAAATTACGAACAGGTAACTTTTCACCGATTTTACCCCAACAGGTGGTTGTAGTCAAATGAAAAAATAGATAAAATAATAGATAAAGAAGAATAATATAATATACACAATAATAATAAATGTAGAGACAGGCGAGATATAAAATAAAATATACAAGTGTTTGTACGACAGCATAATATTGTATTTAAATATAAATAAGTATAAATATATTATGCGTGTGTGCGTGTGCGCAAACACTTATGAATTGTATAGTAGTATTTTAGTAAGTACTATAAATTATAATAATATGTGCCATGTGGATGTCGTGAAACAATAAGTCGAGTGTACCCATAATAATACGAGTGCAACGGGTAAGTGGTGTGTACGCGTAACCCGGTTACTACATCGAATGTGAGCGGAAACGACGTTTTCGTTTTAATAATTCGTTTCGTGCTCGTGTAGCGGCGAGAACCATTTTTCGTATACGGTGGGAAATTTTTTCCCAAATCGAAGAAAAACAAAACGCAACGTATTTATGTTGTATTATTTATAGTAAGTTGTCATCAACGTTGTACGCGTGTGTACTGCAGCACGGTCTCTCCGCGGATTTCCAAAGTGTTCACACAATGTGACGATCGCACAAAACTATTTACAGCGCGATGAGAACGCTCGAGATTTCGACGAACGCGTTTATTATTAAAAAAACAAAAAAACAATTGTTTTTTCGCACATCGTGCGCGCGCGAGAAGGTGTGATAACGAGGCGTGGTGGTCATCCGTAGAAAAATAAACGTAAACTATTCGACGATTTTAATGGCGGCACGTCGTACGTGAATTACCTGCAGACGCGACGTTGTATTTCGCGAATCAACGCGTTGTAATTAAATAATTCGTACTTCGATGGCATATTATGCGCTTATTAAAATAATAATAATAATAATCGTTGGCCAGATCTAGTGCAGTGGTTCCCAAAGTGTGTTCCGCAGAATCCTTGGATTCCGCACAGCAACCCTGAGAGTACTGCGAGTTAGAACCGCAATGCACGCAAAAGGCCGTGCTTTTTTACGTACCAATTTCGTTACGAATTTTCCATTATGCTCATACCGAAATTCAGTATTCATAGAGATATATTGAAAGTTGGTCTATATTTAAACTGCCCACATTAAAAATAAATAAATAAACGATAAATCGTTTCTTCAATAAAACAATTTTGGATAGGTTAATAATGTAATAAATAATAATAACAAAAACCCAAAAATTATTTATAGCATTAACAAACAGTGAACGGTCAAAAAACCTGAGATCAGAAATAATCGATTTAATTATATTTTCCATGCTATAGATCTACCTGTATTTAAATTTTTTTTATAAATTTGAGATTTCAAAAAACTTTTCAAGGCATTTTTGTCAAATTTTGTGTATTCTACGTCTATAAAGTACCATATTATAATATTAAACCGATTTCTAGTAATAATTTGCTGGTTGAAACTTTTCGAGTATCTGACCCGATGAGTGAAGCATATCCGTGGTGCGGTGCGATATATGTCTGTTTTCTTGCCTTTGCTTTACTATGCTTTACTTTACTTTGCTTTGCTTTACTTTACTTTACTTTACTTTACTTTACTATACTTATTTTTCTTAAGTCGTACGTAATTGTATTAAGTCAATGCAATGGTGTAAGACATAAATGGTGTTTGCTTGAGGTCGAGAGTTTAAAAATTCGAGTCGAGTTTGAGTTGGGGTTCCGGCAAACACAAACTATTTTCTAAGGGTACCATGACTATAAAAGTTTGGTGACCACTGATCTAGTTAACCGATTGATTTGTGTAGATTAAATATTTGAAATATAAAATGCTAATTATCCAAGTGCTCACAAACGTACGCACACGCGCTATTCGTATTATCGGGTGATTTTTATGTAAACATATTAGCGAAAGCTAAAAGATTATCCACACTTAAAACATTAACTCCGTCACATTCGTATCTCATCTATTTATTTGTGTGCCTATTTATAGAGTACACACACCTATGCTCTTAAATTCCAACCCACTTGTCGAGTATTTGTATAAGATTAAACAATTAAGTTGTATTTTTTCATTATAATTATTAAAATCTCACTTATATAAAAATTTTGTATTCAAATTTCGAATTTTTAAATGTGATAATAAAAAACTAATTAAAAATATGACGATTTATGACACAAAGATTGTAACTTACCATAGATTTAAGATAAGGAAGATGTATTTGTTTAAATATGCATAATTATTGATTTTTTTTTTTTATCTATAAAACTCAAATTAACCAATTGAACATATTATTATAAATATTTTATTACTATTATAAAACACTGAGTCTTACTCCCCCAAATTATAATTTTTACCATGAAGAACAAAAACAAAAAGCCAGACATACTTCGCACCATGGGCATTCTTTGTTCCTATTATAACACTTGGCGGGTGTGTTAAATTTTAAAGAAACTTTTTCAATAAAACGATTCTGAGTAAAAGTCTAGTTAATAGAAGACAATTTTACTCAAAAAGTATAAAATTCATTATCACAAAAGAAATGTATTTTGTATTAGGACAGTTTTATTTAATTTTAATTGAGAATAAGAAAAAAAAAACTAAATGTAAAAAAGAATATACTTCTTATATTAAAAATTGTCTTTCGCCAACATATTTTTCATATTATTATCTATCTATATTTTAATTTTCATAAAGTTTTAGTTAAAAAAAAAAAAAAAAGAAGAAGAAGTTGTAAAGAACTCTGTCAATGTTTGAGTAGTTTTTCCCAAATTTTGATATACTATTAAGAATTTCAAAAAATTATATCTCTGTAACACCGTTTAGAGAAAAAATGTGATTCATAAAATTACTGGTCGAAACTTTTGAACAAGTAATTTTATACGAAAATGTGTGAACAGAAAAAAAATCATACCATCATTGTAAAAACATTAGCTTTTTCGCTTTACTCAGTATCTAAAATCGTTTTCATTAATTTATTTGTATTTTATATAATTTTCTTACTTTAATAATTGTTAAGATAAATCGAAGGAATAGGTGGAAATCATGAAGTTATAATGTGTAATTATTGACCTGTAATAAAGTAAATTGAAGTAATTACTTATTAGTTCTAATAGTTCTAATCAAATCGCAATCGTGCATGCGGGTCATTTTTCCTATAACCCGTCAAAAATGTGTGTGTATGTAAATATTTATCAAAATCCTCTTGGATAAAACATTCAATACATTTTGTGTAAGTAATATTACAATCATCTTTATTTTTAGGGCGAGAAATCAATCTACCCATACATATGTTCCACGGTAAAATATACATGCATACCCAATATAAACTATTCGGTCCGTATTATTTATATTATTATATAACCTTAATTACGCGCCAGACATTAAACTAACACCAGACTAAAAAATTAACTATTAAACTACCGTACATAAATATAGATTATGAAATTATATTGTGTGCACAGCATTTTTTTTATGACCTTCAATTAATAAAATATTATTATTTTATTGCATTGTCCTTCAATTTGACTTTAATCTAAAGACACTATTCAGGTGGAAACACTGTTGCTTGTACAAAAATCGGATACATAATAATAATGCGATAGAATCTACTATCTGGGTCGGCGAGATTTTAATTACCCGGGCCAAAAACAGAGTTATTTCTTCGATAAGATGATTTTGAACGAAGAAAGTTAATAATATAAAGTACAATAGTATAGTCATCATTTTCTACACACTGACCAAGAAGTATCACATCCGAGAAGCGAAGAATGCCCATAATGCGAAACGTGTCAGCAGTCAGGCTTTCTTGTTTATATTTTACTATTTAAAATCACATTTCACAATATACTCTCAATAATCAATACTTGAGTTTTATTTTTACGAAAAACAATACATACTTATTTTTAGTTACATAGTTTTGTTATTTTAGATTCTGAGTGGAGTGGAGAAGCAAGTGATTTTACTATGACGTTTATTATTATTATTATTATTACTATTATGCTTTGAAATACGATTTATGTTTTTCACGTGATACTTTAAAATAGTAATTTTTCGATATTCTTAACTTATTTTTAATCCTACCAACGTAAGAAAATACTATAAAAACGTCGAGCATACTTTGCACCATAGGTATTTATCATTCATCGGTTCGGGAATTGGTGGATGTGTTAAATTTTAATATAATGATTAAATTTAATTACATTTATACGATTCTGAGTGGAGTTTTCGTCTGAATAAGAAAATTTTACTTAAAAATTGTAAAGTTTATTAAAAGTATAAAAATATTATTTTTTACTCAGTTTTTCACATTCTCTAAATTATTTTTCACAAAAATATTTCCCATATCATGGTTTATGTATTATTTTAATTTATGCATAGTTTAAATAAAAAAAAAAAAAAAAAAAATAGAACCACTTTTGTCAAAAATAAGTAGTTGTTCTCAAAATTGGAGAAATTATTAAGAATTTCGATGAATGATCTCCCCCATAAGTACCATTTACAGGAAAATTCCGATTCATTAAAGTTATTTTTCGAAACTTTTTGAAAATTATTTCACATAATAGGTATGTTATAATATATTATAATAAATAAACAAATGAACGCAACAATTGCGAAACAGGAGATTTTAGTGTTTATAGGTGTCGACCAATAAAATAGGAGATGAAAAACATCACCGTCATTTTCACTGAAACGACAGCTAGAAATGTAATCGGGGGCTGCTACACGTATAACAACGCATGCGCTGGGAGCCGGTTGTGCTCCTCAAACGTAACCTTGAAAATCTAATAATAATAATCGCATTGGCGCGTAATAATATAAATTACAATATTGTATTAATGAAGAAGTATAATAGCATAACGTACCAATACTGCCGAGACGGGCGCGTGTAATGTAACCAGCGCCGCCGCCGGTCCTTTACGACCACACAGAGTGGATACGACGCGAATGGATTATGTCGCAGGGAACTTTCCGCGCGAACAACGTGCATAACTTGAAACGTTAAAAAAAGCAATAAAAAAAAGTAATAATGATGACAATGACAATAATTATCATACATAATCGACCGCGTCTGCGTCGCGGCCGTCACATCTGTGCGTTTCGGAGGCGGCCGCCGGAGGATTACAGTCGCGCCCAACTTTGCCAACGTTTTTCGTAAAATATAATAATATTATTATTAATCGAATCGGCGGAGCATTCGAGAGATTAATCGGCATCAACAGAGCTAATCCGTAATCGCGTCACGAACCGGCGTGCAAAATGTAATAATATTTTAAATATAACGTACACGTCTCATTTATACACACACGTTTATTGTGTGCATTTTAATATTATAAAAGTGAAATATACGTATAGACAAGAAAGCCGGTACCCCGCGGATGTTCTTCGCACTTCGGGTCACATACTCTTGAAAGGTGTGTATAATTTCAAAGAAACGATAAATCATTACTTCGATAAGACAATTTTCTGAACGAGAGAATTATATAAATAACAATAATAGTCGTCATTTTCAACTAGCTCGTCCAGAGTATCTGACCCGAAGAGAGAAGAATGTCCGTAGTGCGAAGTATGTCCGGCTTTCTTGCCTTCACTTTACTTTATTTTTATCTAATAATTAATTAGATAAATATATTATATTATAATATTGATTGTCATTTTCAACACACCTACCTAATAGTATAGGGAGGGGCAAAGAATATCGGTGATGCGAAGTATTGCCGCTTTTGTTGTCTATACTTTACTTTACTCTACTAAGTACGAAGTAAAGCAAGCGTGGACCTAGAAATTATAAACAGAAGTTGCTCGATCAAAAGAACTGAATACTAATAACATTCTTTTATATAATAAATTATCCACTTCATTTGTTTAATTTACTAATTATCTACTCAGTTTATTTTATGTTTTTTATATAAAAATCATGCGTTGGTACATTTATTGTAGATATGACCATTTTTTTTTATTTAATTAAAATACATACATTTATTAAAAACATTTTTCATTATCTCAATAAGTTATAATTATATTAATTTAATAGAAAGCCTTAACATTTTTTGACGATTATAATCTGAATCGCATCTAAATTTTCTTTAGTATAAAATTAATAATTATAACTATTAAAATGCTAGTAAAAAATAGTGAAAATGTATTATTTGTTTAATCATCGTGTTTAAACAAACTAATAAAAATATTATCACATAAAATGAACTTAGGCAGATACTTTAACGATATTATACAAGTACTTTTTTAAGATAAGAATAATTTTTATTGGCCAAAAAAAAAAGTTTTACATAATCAATTTATAACATGAAATACACGTTATAAAATAAAAATAAAACTTTATGTTATTTATCATAAAAATTTTGTATAATAAGTTAGAATACTGCTTTCAAATATTTTTTCAGGATAAATATTGTTAGCAATTATATTTTTGTAGAAATAGTCTGAGACTAACGAAAAAACTAACGAATTTGAAAAAAAAAAAATTCGGGAAGGGCCCCCGGGCTAGGGAGTATTCCTCAGCGACCCGGGTAGGTCTTGCCACCCCAGTTGAAAAGTTTAAAAGACGCCCCCGATTGTAATAATAATAATAATAATAATCGAAGGGAGCCGCAGCAAAGGTCGGCGGCGGTAGTATAATATATTATAATACGACGTACACGTCTTAATACCCACTCGGGGCGGCGCGGTGGCGCAGTCGGGTTAATATTATTACGACGATATTATGTCGCGTCTGAAACGCGGCCGAGTGAGAGACCAAGCGTCTCGGATACGTGGTGTGGTGCGGGAGACCCAAAGAGGGATTCGCCTCGGAGGGCGTATCTCGGTACACGCGCGCGCGCGCTCCCGAAAGGGCGTATTTACGCGCGATGCAAAGACGTCGTCCGCGGCGGTTTTTCGCGCGTGACGCCAGGGCGGCTGTTCGGGTCGGCGGCGGGTGAGCGCTGTCGCGCTCGATGCGGCGGGTGGGTGGCGGCGGCGGCGGATGTCGTCATCGCGGGAATCGTCGACGGCGACGAATAATTCGCGTTCGACCGACCACGACGGCGGCGGCGGCACATGTTTTCATCGCGGCGGCGGCGGCGGCGGCGGCGTTCAGTCGGCTCCGGAACGCGACCGCGTGGCCACGTGTTCTGTTGCATCTTGCACGCGTCCTCATTGTCGGCGGCACCGCTCGTCCTTCCGCAACGCACCGACGACGACGACGCAAGGACGACCGCGCGTGCGATAAATTCTCGTCGTCGATAATATAATATTACGAAAAATATCGTTTGTTATTATTATTGTCGCGAAAACCGCGATGACGGCGGCGGCGACTTCGCGCAAATAACGCGCGAAAACATATTCGAGCAATAAATTAAATAATATAATATTAACCTCGATCGTCGGCTGCTGCAGTATATTTGAATAGTACAATAATATTATTATTATTATCATCGTCGTTATCGCCGAACAAACGCGCGTCTCCGGACGCATTGCGCGCGCGTGCCTGAAGTGTCCGCCGACATAGCGGACAATCGCCCCGCCTCTAGCCGAAGCCTAGAGACATGGACTTCCAGAGCGCCATGGAGACGTTCGCCGAAGCGTGGGTGGTGGCCAGCGCCAAAGGCACGTTCACGTATCCGCCGATGAACGGCTTCCAGGTCAGTGGTCGCAAAATGTATTGTTCTTTATCCGGCAATAAGAAAATTCGAAATCAAAATATTTTTGTTTTTTTTTTTTTTTTTTTTTTTTTTTTATTAATAACGTAGTCGTATATTCGTACTCGAGTAAAAAGAGCCCGAAATTCGTAATTGGAAATAAATATAGGCATACATATGTGTTATGGCGATTATCGGATATGGTTTTCACGAAAATAACCGAAGATCTTTTTGTTGCAACAACAAGTAAACTCCTCGTTTTGAAAATTTTTCACAACGAATAATAATGATTTTTTTCAATAAGTGAAAAAAATAAATGGTGTTCTGACATATTTCAATTCTATTAATTTGAGCGCGAAAATAATAAACACTTCGTGTTTTTTCATTTTCTTTATGACGTTTTTTGATAATTATTATCAAAGTTAAGGTAACTAATGTAATTGTCTAGTTTCTTGTCCAAAATATTTTTTTCTTCTGAATTGTGCTAATATTTGTCGGATTTAACAGATTGTTGATAATTTTTTTGCTATGAGACAATTTATGAAAAAGTTAATTTTCAAAAAAAAATCTGGACTCACCATGTCGTTGCTTCAAGTCCTTCAATTTTTTTCGTCGTAATAATAATACAGTACCTCGTGCACATAATATATTTTAATGTATAATTTTTGTGTACCATGGTTTTTCTATAAAATCCAAATTCCAATAGTCTGTTAATTAATAATATCCTCATAATATTATTATATCAATAAAAATGCGAAACATTTCGTGAAGAATTTATTTTAGACGTATAGGATGTAAAAATCTACACTTAAAAATTACACCTTTGTATACCCTCATACGGTATATGATATATTTTATACCTTTTTTTTTTTTTCGGTGTGAACCGACGAAGCACGGGCAACTGCATTTGACATTCCATTCTCGATGTTATTAATATCCACGAGAAAAAAAATATATCAACCCAAACGGGTATTTTAATATTAGATATTTTTTACGTTATAATTCGTGACCCGAGTGATAAATCTACGTTCACTAAAAAATCTGTGTTTACATAAAAATGCATGTTCAAATTAAAATCATAGTAGGTATATGCACTCGCCCGTCGCGCACTCGTTAATTAAATAAATGCATGGAAGTCCACTTTTCGGAAATATGTAAACGGACATGGGGGAGTTTTACAATTTTTTTTTTTTGTTTTCGATTTGTTCGCGATTTGTAAAAGTGTATTTACTACCGACGGCGGCCAAAGCGGACCGCAAAACTAAATATAATTATTATACGTCCGAATGGGCACACGCGCGTTAAAATAACGCGAATAACAAAATATGCGTTCATTACTCACATCGCACACGCGGCGCAGTGAGAAAAACACTTTATTTCAACATTTTACGTTTGCGCGTACGCGTATTACGCCAATGATAAATCACTGTTTTAAAGCTAATCGTAAAATTTTTAAGTAGTGACCCAAACTTTAATTTACTGCGCTCAGCCGTTTACAAACACACTTGACGCGCCCGTGCGCGAGTAGGAAATCGTAAAAAGTATGTGTGACATTATTAAATCGACGTAATTGCAGCTTGTGAGTAACTTGTTATTCGGAATAACATTCGATTGAAAAATGTTTAATGAAATCCCGAATTCAAATCGCTGCCTTCTTCATTAGTATAAACGATGAAAACATATATTAGCTTTTAATTGCGATATTTTATCGTTATGCAAAATAATAAATTAATGAACTGCAATACGGATATAGACAACAATTTATGCGAGCAATTAAAGTCAGAAATCTTTTTGGTGAAACAGAATAATATTAAGTAACGAAAAATCACGAGTGCCAATGGCATATAAATAATTATTTTCTTTGAATGAATTAAAATATTTAGATATGAGTTTCCCAATTATACATAATATTATATACCTAATTAAATATAATATAATTATGAGATCGTTTTTGCGAATTTAATACTATTGGAATTTAAAATGTCTTAAAATACGTCATGTCTTCGTACAATAAAAAACGTAAAATCGCTCTGTTCAATACTCAATTTTAAAAACCATTCTACACATTTACTTGTACACGTTTTCATTTTTAAATGCAGAAATTCGTAAGTTAAAAATGTCATATAGGTACATAAATTGTTACATTCAGAGTCAAATTTTCCCATACTCAATATTATTTAAAAAGCCGGACATACTTCGCATGATGGGTGTACTTCGCACGACGGGTGGTATTCTCTTGACGGGCGTATTAAATTTTAAAGAAACGATAAATCATTTCTTCAGTAAAACGATTCTGAACGAAGAAAGTTAATAAAAAAAAAAAAATTTTCAAAAAATGTCCAAAATTTTTTACACATTTTCAAAATTTTCTTGCGCCAAAATCTTTTTTATAGGATTTTCTATCTATGTTTAAATTTTCATAAAATTCGGATCAAAAAATGATGGTTTCCGAGTCGTTTTTGTCAAATTTTGGGTAGTTTTTTCCAAAAAAAATATTGAAGAATTGAGAAATTCAAAAAATGACCTCTTTAAAGTACAGTCTAGAGGCTAACCCGGTTTCAAAAAGTTATTGATCGAAACTTAGACAAGTATTTCTATACGAAAAATTGTACACAGAAAAAAGAAAAAAAAAAGAAAAATAAACATCATTGTAAAAATACTAGCTTCTTCACTTTGTTCAGAATCTAAAATTACTCGTTTAGCCTTTGTACGGGAATTATTATACAAGTTTTTACAAATTACTTAACTTCTAATTTTTACTAACAATAATTATTTAATTACTAAGTGTTAACAATATATTTTTTTAATTATTAACAAGAAACAGCAAAATCAATATTTTTAACTATACATATATTGATGTAATTATATTATTGCCAGGCATAAGTAGAAATAGAAGTATGGGGGGGGGGGATATTGATTTCGTAAATATCTCTAGTAGCAA